>JAULAV010008756.1:0-73894 GCA_030789695.1 Scilla litardierei
AGGTGATAGAGGAGACGATTCCTCACTCAATTGGCGCCCTTTTTGATGAAGAATTTGAAGAAGGCCCGGATTTAGGCCGAGATGAAGAGAATAAAGATGATTCCCCCGACTTCTCCGCTGATGAAGATGAAGGCGACGCTGATGTCGCAAGGATTCGAGAGCTCTACAAGCTCTCGAAATTAAAGTCTCCAAAGAAAGCTCCGCCGGTACGGAAATCGGCATCGCCGGTTAAGCCGTTGACCGGGGCAAATGCTAGCTTGGGGGAGCCTCCCCCCAACACTATTCGAGACAAGAGACCTCCGAGGGAGAACGCTACGCCGCCACGTCCAAATCCAAGCGCGCTCCCCGGGAAGTTTGACGGGTGCATCTCATATGCACCAAACATCCCGCATTGATTGAAAATTATAGGGGGTCGAGCTCACGACCTAAAACGAGCGCTTGTCGGGAGGCAACCCGACGGTTTTTGCTTTATTTTTACTTTTTATTTATTTTCGTTTTAGAGATTTTTAGTGTTTTGAGTCATTCGACCAAAAATTTTGTGACAACGGGTCCTATTTTTCTTGACAGGAGAGGAGATAGGTAGATCCATCATGAGGAGGATGAACGAGACGACGAGGAGCGCCCCAAGAAGGCGCTCGACGCTTAGGAGGAGGATGAAATCGACTGGAGGAAGAAAGACGGAGTTTAGAGCCCAAACGAAGACAAACAGCAGAACACAAGGCTCACTCGGCCGAGTATACTAGTCACTCGGCCGAGTACACAAGTTCGTCCGGCCGAGCCGCTCACAAACGAGGGAAGTCTGCTGTACCCAACTCTCTGTTTATTTTCTTGATTTCGATATAACTGCTACTCGGCCGAGTATACATTATCACTCGGCCGAGTGAAACGGATACCCTCCTAGGGCGAGTCTTGCCGAGTAGCTTGAGTCACTCAGCCGAATGGACTTACGTCACTCGGCCGAGGCTGGCAAAGCCACTCGGCCGAAGCGATATCGGGGAGAAAAGTTTTATTTTCCTCGCTCGGCCGAGTGAGCACGTCACTCGGCCGAGTCGTAACTCTTTTATATATAAGTGGCGAGGGGGGCGCGGATTTCGAAATAGCAATTCCCAAATCCGCCTGTGCCCCCTCAGCTCCCATCGCCCGATCTCGCTTCACCCAGCCCCCACTCGCCCGACCAAGCCCGCGCGCGCCGCCGCTCGGCCAGCCACCGCCGGCCGACCATCGCCGCACCCCGCCCGAGTCGCCGCCGGCGGCCTTGTCTCCGACCACCTCCGGTATAGCTTGATTTGCCCGTTTTCTCCTCTTTTTGCGTAGTTTTCGAGGATCCGTGTATTAATCGAACCCCTAACCCGAATCAATTCCCATATCTATCTGTTATACCCCTATTGCTCCATACATTTTGATTATTACTCGCTGATATCGCTTTTCCATGCGCAGGTTGCTTTTTGGAGCTTAGGGGAGCCTAGGGGAGCTTCTACGGGCTGTTTTGGACTTCGTGGAGGCGCGGACTTCGCACGCTTCCACTTCTTAGCACTCGCGGCGTGTTTTGGTACACTCTTTCCATTCTTTTTGCACACGCCACACTTTTTCACTTTTCGGCGCGCTCGGGGCCGATATGCCGCCCTGGACACGGCCGCGGTCGACGAGAGCTTCCGCTAAGCGGAAGCGGTCGGACGAGCCCGGCCCCTCCCACTTGGTGGAGGACTCTCCTCTGCCTTCCCCCACACACGCCGTCCACCCAGCACAGCCTGCAGGCCCCGCACACCCCGCACAGCCTGCAGTGCACCCACAGCCCGCACAGCCTCTCCCTGCCCATCCACAGCCACCACCACCGGCTCCACTGGTCGGGCCGCTCGGGATTACGTTCCGAGACGACGCACACCACGCGCCGTCTTCGAGCGTATCTCCCAGCGCTCGATCGTACCCTCCAGGTTTGCACACCTCGCTGACCTAGGACGCCTGGGGGTACTTGAGGGGATGCTCACGTTGTACGACAACGTGGGCTGGCGAGATTTTTTCCAGGTGTCGGCGGATACTTTTACCCGCCTGACACTTGAGGTTTTGAGTTCGATCGCCCGGACCGATGAGGGATGCTCATTCAGGTTCATGGATCGAGAGTGCCAGGTCACTCTCGATATGATGAGAGCGTTCTTCTCATGGCCCGCAGTCCCCGGAGCCGATCGCGGTTACGGCCCCACACATATCCCTCCACCCTCTTTCGACGCCGGTGCCTTCTGGGCACGTATCACAGGCCACCACGCCGCCTTTGACCCTAGTAGGGCCAAGGCCTCGGCCATTGTCCACCCCTGCCTACGTATTGCCCAGCGCCTTATGGCGACCACCTTTTTGGCCAGATATGAGCCGGGCACGATGTCTACGCCAGAGCTCTACATGCTCTATGCGATGACACGTCCCAGAGCTCTATCTAGGGATGGACACGAGCTTGTCCCCGCCGTCATGATCGACATTGCGGCTTGGTTTTTAGACCGTATCATTGTGTCGGTGGGCGCTCGCTCACCAATATGCTGCGGTGGTCTGATCACCCTGCTTACCATGATGACCGGCGAGGACTTACCTGACGACCTGCGACGCGTTCCGGGCCCCACTTCCTTGTCGATAGACGTTATGGCCCGGATGAAGATGCTGCGTCCGCATGGTGAGCGTCACTGGGTCTGGTTGCACGGCCCTTTCGGTGCCGACTACATGATTCTCCCGAGCCCAGCTCGGACCCAGATTGCACCGGCCCACGTTGACTGGCTCCCAGCGATGGATGTCCTCATCCCCGCTGCGTACGTGCTCGAGGCCGAGGAGGCCGAGCAGGCCCACGCTGCCCACGCTGCCCAGGCTGCTCCCGCAGACCCTGCTGCACACCCTACCGAGCCTGCTGCCGACCCCGTCGACCCTGTGGCCCCTCAGCCTGTTCCTGACGTTTCCACTGCTCCTGACACTTCTGTCCCCACCTCTGTCAGTGTCGAGAGTACTTTTGCTGAGCCCACTTCCACCACTGTCACCACTTCCGGGGCTGTCCCCACCACTCCTGCTGCCACCTCTGGCCCTCTGTCCGTGGAGCCTCTTTGCTCCGCACTCCCCGAGCGCCCGCCGACCTTTGTCGAGAGTGGAGCACCCTCGTTTGCCGCGGTCGTGGAGACCATGGCTAGCATGATCTCCGCTGGGATTGCGCCTTTTGGTCCTCACAGTTCCGCCCCAGCGGTAGAGTCCTCTGTCTCCACAGCCGCCGTATTCTCCGAGAGCGTCGTGGCGTCTGTCCACACTTCTGGGCCACTGACCTCTCTTGCCACCTCGTTGCCACTTTTGCACGCTTCCTTTGCTGCCGCTGCCTCTACTTCTCACCAGCCGGTGTCCCGGCCTCACACTGAGGCCAGGCCCACATTTGCTGGCGCGGCACCTTTTGTCCCCTTCCCTGCTGAGCCCGTTACATACTCCACTCGCGTACGCCAGCCCCGCCCTGCGCAGCCTAGACCGGTGCGTCCCTCTGCACCACCCCCGCCCGACACTGTACTGCAGAGCATACGTGCTCTTGAGTTGGCGGTGAGTGGTCTTAGAGGTGACCTTAGGACCCTGTCCTCCACCGTCTCTACGATGGCTGGACGCTTTGACCTGATCCCTCAGATCCACTACTGCCTGACACAGATCTTAGAGCGTCTTCCGCGCGTACCCCCACCCACCCAGCAGGTTCCCACACACAGTTCCACACACACTAGACCTGCTTCCACTTCCACGCCCACCCCAGCTCAGCAGCCTACACCACCACCACCTCCTCCGCCTCAGGACGGAGACGGCGCAGCACCACCTTCCTAGGCACCCTTGATGCCATCGATTCCTTTTGCCGTTGTGCTACCCGTTTCTGCTGGGTCCTGATGCCTTTTTGCCCACCCCCCCCTCCCCTCACTTATTTTGGGATTCTCATTTTGCCGTATCTTTATATATCTTTTTTTGGGAGGGAGGGAGAGCTTTTGGTGACCCATTTATACTCGTATCACTCATATCTGTGCCTGCATCATATCCGCATCATATTTTCATTTCTTTATTTTTCGTTTTATTATCTTTTTTCTTTCTATCATGCATGCATCCTCACTTGCCCCTCTCATTACTTATCTCTCTGTGTGCCACACTTTGCACATTGAGGACACTGTGCAGTTTAGCTTGGGGGAGTGAGTTCTCACGTTCTTTTTCGATTTGCCACCTTTATTTTTAGTTTTTCACACCGTTTTTTTTTCACTTTTGCACTCATTTTTCTTTATTTTTCTTTTATTTTGCCATGCATCACGTTTTTCTTATTTCTCTGTGTGCCGCATTGCATAGATTTATTTTTCTTATCTTTATTTCTTTCCTTTTTCATCTCATGCTAGAGATGAATTTTCTGTGATGATGTCTACGTGGAGTTAGCTTATTCTATATGCATGCTATATTTGTCATGTCTTAGATTTTATTTCTGATATCATATGCTATGACTTGCTTTGCATCTAGAATAGTAACCCACACTTTTTCCACATGAAAATGGATGAAGTTTTATTATTAGCTGAGCCTGAATATTCATATGTATGCTATCACAGAAAACACACCAAGATTCACGCATTGAATGCCTATATCTAGAGTACTGATTTCTTTTCCTATATCACTTCTATATGCATGAATTGTACACTTCACTTCGGGATGATTGAATGATGTTAGCTATGATATATCTGGATTAGTTAGCTTTTTTGTGATCGAAACTGAGTAGATTAGATTACCCTGCTGAAGTTGTCGTGCATGTCTTATAGAGTGAACCGAGAGTTTTATATATTTCTTTCTCCACAAATCTTGAACATCATTTCTCTACTTTTAAAAATCATTGGTGAATCTCCCCTTAGTGATTCTATTTTATGGCATTTCCCCCGCTATTAATTCCTAGCTCCAAATCCCTTCTTCCAAATATATATATATATATATATATATATATATATATATATATATAATAAAAGAGAGAAAAACATTCTTGTATATCATTATCTCTCTCTGAGTTGGGATCATTGTGTATATATTGCTTTAAAAAAACAGAGAAAAGAGGAAAAATCCTCAATAAAAGATCACATCTCACTTTCTTTCTTTCTTCTTTCTCTTCTTTGCTTTTGGAGCTATATAAAAATGGGGATGTAAATATTTTTGTGCCACCACGCTTATAGATAAGCTTGGGGGAGGGGACCCATTGATGTGTGAGAGAGTGACTACTTGACATTGCACGACAACCTAGGCTAAGTAATATTCTATACTCGGTGAGATTGTTTCTAGCTTCACGAAATCCAGAAATCTAAGCCTAGCGTTCATTTCATGAAATCCAAACTTTTCTATTCTCTCTATTCTATAGTGTGATACTCTTATATTCCAGATAGAAAGCGTTCAATTGAAAAGTGTGTGATCTGTGATTTGTATACCGCTTTAAATGATTCAGGCAGTGTTAATTTTAAAATCATTCCGTTCTTCATGATTATATCATTGTTCGTGGGTTTTCTATTTCTATTTGCACTATTATACTATGATATCAAAATAAGATTCTTTGACATGTATTTCTCATTCGGTGCATGTTATAAGAGTAAGTGAAACCCACGTCCTGAGAAAATGATCTAGCACCCTACCTCTTCGCTTCTTTCTTTCGTCTTTATTTTCATTTGGTTTTCATTCTTCTTCGTTTTTCATTTTTTTCGTTTTTCGCCGTTTTCGTTTTCCGAATCCACCGGGTTCGCCTTTTACTTATCTTCCTCGAGGATGAGTAAGAGGCAAGCTTGGGGGATTTTGATCACTCCATATTTTACACTTTTTTTTCCGTGTATTTGCATGCCATTTAGATCGCCCAAATCATGTTTTTCACGATATATCGACAATATTGCGATGCTTTTCACGATTTGTTGTTTTTGTCGCATTTCAGGTGATTTGGCGCGATTTGGAGTGATCTCGAGACGCGCTTACTCTAGACGGCCACCGACGACCTCCCCGAGGGATATTTCGCTGTTGGAGAGGAGCGGAAGAAGAATGGACGTCGCAGGAGCGACGAGGAGGCCAACACAATCAGATTGGGCATCTTTTGTGTTCCACTTGGCCGAGTGGAGGAGCCACTCGGCCGACCAGCGAGACACTGCTCGGCCGACCCGTTCAGACACGATTTCCATGTGTACTCGACCGAGTGACGGAGACCACATCGGCCGAGTGACGATACCACGTCCGCCCGAGTGGCGCCCAGACGAAGCCCCTCCAAAATATCGAAGTTTCTGTTTTTCGGCCACCCGAGCTTCAGAAGACCCACTCGGCCGAGTGGTAACCCACGTCCGCCCGAGTACAGTGAAGCCATCGGCCGAGTGACGACAACTCACTCGGCCGAGCCGCCTCCGAACTGAAGACCCTTGAAGCACCCGACTTACTGGAAAATGACAGGGTTTTCACTCGACCGAGCGAATTTTGTCACTCGGCCGAGTGCGATGCGCTGCCTGTAGCGAAATTTGCGGAAAACAGGCTGTGCAGGGGCGTTTTGGTCAGGATTTTTTGACGATTTTTGGGGCTATTTAAGCCCTGTTTTTACCCTAGTTTGGAGAGCCATCTCTTAGATTTTTTGCAGCTTTTTGAGACTACTTTTTAGCTTTATTATTTGTGATTGGAGAAGAGGAAAAACTTGGATTTTTGTTGGATTAATTGAAGAACTACATTGGTTTGCATCTCTCTTCCCCAAAAACTCTATTTTTATTGTTTATATCATTGTTGTGATGAATTCCATTGCCTATTTCATTGATTATTTTTGTGCTATTGCTATGATTTGTGAGTAGTCTCCACGTCTTGGGGCGTGGGGATGAACCCTACAAGCCCAATTTCGTATTTGTGATAAATTGGTAGAAATTGTGCTAGAATCAATAATTAGAGGTTAGATTGGGATCGAATTACTACGGATAGCTAGGTATTCATATCAATTGGGATTTGCAAGAGATTGGATCCCAATTTGATAGGAAGCCCTAGAAATCCGAATTGGGTTGGAGTCGGACTTTCGAAGTATCGGTTTGCAAGAGATTGGACCGATACTAGGATCTCCGGTTGCAATTCCGTGCCGATACCCGTTTGCAAGAGATTGGACGGGTAGGAACTATCCTAATTTAGATTGTGGACCGAGTTTGCAAGAGATTGGGCTCGGTGCGCAATTGGACGATGATGTTGATCCTAATGCTAGCTTTCCTAGGCTAGGGTTTGCAAGAGATTGGACCCGACCCTAGGATAGCTATAGACCGGCAACAGCGCGAGAGCGTGAGCTTGGTTCCACATTTAGTTGCAACTAGTTCATCCAAATTCTCATTCTAGCAATTTTGATACCGACGAACCACATTTATGAAATACGGTGAGTAGCGGGGATTCCCCATTCCCTAGACGTTCTTTATTTGATTTGATATTTCGTACATTTGTCTGACGATTGTGACAGGATCGCCCAAGGCAATTCTCTCTATTCTTAAATAGCCAGGTTGATTAGGAGCAAGCACGGTCATTCGTCCTCCCTGTGTTCGATACCCGCTCGCCGCTATACCGTGCGCTTGCGGTAAAACTACAACCGTTCTTTGGGTGTACGTCCCGGAGCGATCACGAGCCCCCTGTTTTCTCCCTCCTCCTTGAACTGAAGGCGGAGGTTCCTCCTTACATTCTAGGGCTCTGAGGGGCCGGGCGGAGGCTCCGTTCCAGCCGTCTGATTGCCTCCCTTGGCCTGAGTAACGGCCTCGAGGCTCTTCAGGACGGCGCGGGCTGAAGCATGCTCAGTTTCGGTGCCCACCCCCAGAAGGGGGTCGGGCGACGGGGTGATTTGTAGAGAGAGCGGTTCCTGACCCACGGGATCTTTGCCGTGGTCAGGGTTCCGCGGGATCGGCATGGAGTCTAACATGGGTGTGACCCTTCGTTCCCATAGACGGCGCCAATTGTTACGAGGTGGAACTCGCGTACAATGAATTTGTATTATGGGGAACCAATGGCACGATGGTTATGTGGAGAAGAAGGTTTGGGTAGGCTGTTTTACAAGTGATTAGTGGGGTGAAGAGGTTGGATCCGTTACCGGTGGTGCTCATGGGATCGTATCTCGCCGGACGCAGCTGAGGAGGGTCGGACGGCGGGGGGCTGACGCTGACTTCGGTCAAGGGGCGAACTCTCCTGCAGCACGAACAACTCGTCAGAAGGGCGGGGTTGGGGTTCAACCCTTAGCCCCTCCGATGCCTAAGTCAGTAATAGGGCTTAAAAGGGGGCTAGGCACGCCGGCCGGACTAACGGTGTGTCCGCCACGCGTGACGAGCTATAGGTGGGAGAACAAAGATATGGAAGACATTTGCTCTCGTGTGTGAATAATAGAAATGAGAGAGAATTCTCCAACCCCCTCTCCGTAAGAGGAGAGGGGGTATTTATACCTGACGGGTGATGACTAGGCGTGCTGAGCTGGCTTGGGTGTCAGCGGAAGCTTCGGACAAGGACATCGGGAACCGGAGTTCCTGACCTGCTTCTGTCAGGCGACGCAACGGCCAAGGGGTGCTTTTGTCGGGATGTCAGGGCCGAAAGCACTAACCGTCGGACGGGTCGGCCGCCTGGGGGTGCTTTGTCAGGCGGTCGGGTGACGTATGTGTCAGTTGTGTCCTTATCCTAGGCTGTTTGTCGTTAGCGATGAACTTAAGGTCGGGCTGTGTCACACTAGGCGCCGCGGTTCGCGGGAATCGGGCGGGCCGTTCCGATCGGGGGTTGTCCGGCCCGGCCGCGCCCGTCAATAGGCCTGGGCTAGCTACCCAAGCGTCCCCACGCGCGCTACCCCGGTGGGTCGGGCGGCTGCGGTGGTTCGCCTCGGCCGGTTCGGGGAGCGCTGCAAGGCGCGCCTGTCTCCATGATGCCCCGGATTTTCTGGGCGGCGTCCCTTTTGTGAAATGGTGAGTTAATGGGGTATGTTAGCGGATCCGGGCGGGAGTCGGGCTCCTACGATCTTTAGGTCGTAACATCAGGCATGCAACAGAAGGTGAATAAGATAATAAAACTGATGCTTCAGATATACAATTGATGCGTGAATCTTGGTGCATTTCCAACAAAAGCATACTAAACTCTAATCCACACATTCAGTTTCAATTAATATCATGCATTCATGTAGAGGAATCATCAAAAGAAATAGATTTGCAAGCATATGTGAATAGCAAGACTATGAAATATTCTAAATAGCATGGCAAGGAATAATAAGCATCGTGATGGTTGCTAAAGCAATAAGAGATATCATCATAAGGAACACATCTAGCAAAAGAAGAGAAAGAAAAATAAAGAAATAAGAAAAAATAAAAGAGAGGAAAGAAAAGAAAAACAAGCACACAACATGATGCATGACCACACATAAAAGGAAAATAAGATGGAAAAATAAAAAAGATGATGCAAAAATTTTGAAAAATTAAAAAAAAACTAAAATAAAGTAAAAATGCAACTAATGCATCTAAATGGCATGGAAATGCACTCCCCCAAGCTTAAACTTCACATTGTCCTCAATGTGATCATAGTGGAAGAATATGAGTAACAACGATAATAATAAGGGGGGTGAATGAAAAATGATGAAATGAATGACATGAAATCCTAATTCAACTACATGCACATACAATGATGCATGAGAGCGCTTTCTCCCAAGCTTGTACCAAACAAACCTATTCAAATGACTCGATCAAAAATGTCACGGCTTGGCAAAGCGTGAATAAGTCAAACGGATAAGAAAGTAAGGTTTCGCTTGAAAGAAATGCTCGAATGTGGGGAGCAAAAGGATGTGACACATCAAAATATGAAGAGGGCAATTAATATTTATAGTAGGTTTGGGGGGTAAAAATTTTTGTTGCCGTCATATGAGATGATATTTATTCAATCAATCTATACGGTCCTCTCGCTGTCGAGAGAATTCGTGTTTATTGAAAGCATAAAATTTTCTACACTACTGGATTGATATCACATATAGCAAAAGGCGGATCCAGTATCTTTGCCGGTGCAGGCAACTGCTCCAACTGCTCTTTCCGTGGCTCTGCCAGGCGCGTATGTCCACGGACTCCAACGAACTCCAGCAATGCATCCTCCAGCATTCCCACAAGGACTCCACCTGTACCCTGCAGAGAATAGGATGCATCAGTTCACTGCAAAAAATTCACCCTCGTAATAAAAGTATCCCAAAGAGGATCGTCTATAGAAATATATGGAATAAATGATGGTGGACGATACTTCCCTAGAAATAATCCAATATCCTCACGTGCCGTGATAGCTGTCTCCATGGTATCCTCTCTCAGCTGCTCAGGTAAATCTAGATCATAGGTGTGGACCTCCTCGATAGGCTCGTCGAACTGTGACACGTCCAAGCATACCTCCGGTCCATAATCGTATGTGTGCTGCAAAAGGTATGACGTGTCAAAAATATCTGAATCAAAATAAATATCAAATGGAATGCATGATTCAGAAATGGAGTGTGTAAAAATATCTCCCTGAGTGGGAGCAGTAAGATCTATGGGATAGTCCTCTACGTCAGTGGAAGGATGAGGTGGCTGCGGAAGCTCTAATGGAGGAGGGTAGTGCTCGGGATCCTCATGAATGGTTGTGTCCTCGTCCCAATGCACGACCTCATCGGTGATAAGCTCTAGCTCCGTGTGTAAGGCCTCCTCAAAAGCATGCTTTGGCTCTACGAGGTAAATAACATCAATGTCTTCTCCATCTGAATCATCTCCATCCATCCACTCATCGTATGGACTAGCTATGTCTGTGGGTGGGGGAGTGACGACTGTGAAACCCGGCTCTGTAGCAACATGCCCTGAGTATCTCATCGCAGTTCTCTCATCAGAAGTGGCTGCATCTATGCCTGGTACCGTTGTCTCCTCAGATGTGGAAGCATCAATGTCCTCAGCCTGCCGTCCAAGAATCTCATCCAGATACGCATAAAAATGTGTGGTCCATATAATCACAGCCTCAGTTGAAGGTAGAGGTGGCTGTGGAAGCTCAACTGTAGGTGGGCAAGACTCTGGATTTATCTGAATGAAGTTGCCCTCGTCCCAAAGTGCTGTCTCAGTAATGTAATGCTCTGGCTCCGCATGTGATGCCTCCTCGTGAACTATCAATGTTGGCTCTCTCTGGCATGGTGATGCTGGCTGCTCATGTGTGTCAACTTGTAGAGAAGCATCATGTGGAGGGCAATGCCCGCGAGCAATCCAAAAATTTAATCTATCTCCCTCAAGACTGACATGTATGTCCTCCTCAATTGTTCCTGCAGCTGAAACATGGTTCATAACAAAATCTGCAAATCGTAGATCAAATGCATCACCTGCTGTAATACTCTCTGAACCGGTGAACCTCACTGACTCCAAGAGGCCCTCCAATAAGTTCTGAAATGCTTCCTCCTCAAAATTTGTGGTCCACATAATACCATCCATAACACCTGATAAATAAAGATAAATACCTGGAGAAAAATATCAGTGGCACAAAAGAATATAGAAATGGTAGTAGGGTGGCGGGGGTGAAATTTTCTTTTTTTTTAAATTTTTTTTTCGTAGTCTAATCAACCTAATTGTGACAAATTGGCACCCAACGGGAAACACCTCCCCGGCAATGGCGCCAAAAACTTGGTCGGCCCCGGATATACACCCGGAGAACGATTGTAGTTTTACCGCAAGCGCACGGTCAAGTGGCAAGCGGGTATCGAACACGAGGAGGTGGTGTTGGTTCTAATCTATCCTAGGTTGGTTTGACTATGAATGTTTTATTGGTGGAGATGATTATGGAATGATGTAATGACAATGGTGATGGATGTTGATGTCGGTGATAAAGATGTGGGATAAAATATCGATTCAATTTAATACAGTAAAAGAGTCTAGAGCTAGGGAATCCCCACTACGGATCGTCATACATCATTGTAAATAGTGAATCTCAATATTACTAGGCTTGTGTTGAGGTGAACTAGTCGTAACTGAATAGAGAACCAAGCTCACGCTCTCGCGCTATTTCCAGTCTATAACAACCTAGGATAGGGCCCAATCTCTTGCAAACCCTAGCCTAAGCCACTAGCATTAGGATCGACATCATCGTTCAATCGCTCTTCGAGCCCACTCTCGTGCAAACTCGAGTCACGATCTAGGTTGTGATAGTTCGTATTCGTCCAATCTCTTGCAAACGAATATTAGTATAGATTTATAATAAAAATCCTAGCTTTGGTCCAATCTCTTGCAAACCAAGTCTAGAGAATCTCGATTATAAACCTAAATCAAATATCTAGGCATTCCCATCGATTAGAATCCAATCTCTTGCAAACCCCAAATCGATGGAAATTCCTAGCTATCCGTAATAAATCAATCACAAACTAACCTCCTAGCAATTCTAGCAATTTAGAAATTCATTCATCACAAATCTGAAATTAGATCCATAGGGTTCATCCTCATGCCCTAGAACAACAAATCTACTCAAGCATAGCAACAACGATATAGGAATCAATAAAAACCATTGCTTGCATGTGAAAAGATAGCAAATCAAAGATTCAAATAATAAGAATAAAAATACTTAGCTTTGATGAAGATCTTCAATCTAAATACAAGCTTTTAGATCCAAGAGGGGGCCTAGGGCATGGCCTAACCTCTAAAATAATCCTAAGAAAACATATGGGAACCTTTCTAATGGTGGCTACAAAACCCTTATATAGTCTCCCAAAACCCTAGCAAATAACCCTAGAAAACCCCTCAAATTCATACCCAAAAACAGCCCAAACCGCAACTTAAAATCTGGGCCCAGGCCGCACTCGGCCGAGTGGAACATGTGACCCGGCCGAGTGGAAATTCCAGCACTGTAGCATCAACTTACAGAAATTCCCCAGATTTCATCCGACCTCCGATTTGCGTGTTTTTAGCGGCGTTGGAATCGTCATGAAGTCTACTATCCATAAAAAATATGAGAAAAATACTTTGATTGCTGAAATGATAGCAGATTTCAAAAGAGTGGGAGGCTATCTGAAAATCTGGGCGCTGCGTGTCCTCGGCATCACTCGGCCGAGCGGCAAATGTCACTCGGCCGAGGGGCTTTTGGTACTCGGCCGAGTCAGAGCTCGTAGTCGACTGACGGATTACAGTAAGTCTGGTCTTTTGGATGTCGTCGTTCGTGTGCCACTCGGGTGAGTGGTGTCTCCATACTCGGACGAGTGGGATGTTATTACTCGGCCGAGTGCACGCTAATCTTCAAGTAATTGCGTGTCCGATCTGGCCGGCCGAGCGGGCTTCTTTGCTCGGCCGAGTGACTCCTTCACTCGGCTGAGTGGCATGCTGAAAATGCCTAATCTTCATCATTTCGCTTCCTCGTCGCTCCTAAGACGTTCTTTCTTCTTCCACTCGTCTTTTATCGCTAATAGGTCCTCAATAAGTCCATGAGCGATGCTCCATTACGTGTGCAAGTCCTTTAAGCTCATTTTTGCTCCCAATTGCTCATATTTTCTGAAATCTGACAAAAACAAGAAATAGTGAAAAGTAACACAATATCATCGAATAATCGTGAAAATCGCAATATGCGCAACCGAAATGGCATGCAAATATGCAGAAAAAAAGTGTAAAATATGGACCGATCACGAGGGGAGTTGCCCCTCGCCTCACGGCCGATGCTATTCGGGCTGGTCCGTATCAGTCAGACCGCGGTTGCCTTGATTGAGTCCTCCTACGCATCCTGAATTGTCTGCTCAAAATAGGTGATAAAGTTTGCATTGTATGCCTTCATTTCTGTGAGACAATACATTTGGAGTAATGAAAAAGAAAAGGTGACAAGACACGGGGGAGGTTCTGGCAGGGTAGCCCTCCCCCGGTGGATCGGCGGCTGTTTCATTCTATCTCCTCACTCGATGATGCGCGCAACTGTCTGGACCGCGTTCACCCCTTTTCCCATGTCCTGCTGTTTGGACGTTCCTTCTCCCGAGGCGGGGTCGTTGGCGGAGTTCTTCAGGTGCACATGCCTCACAAGCTTCTCAATGTCTTTCTTTAGGTGCCAACAGTCATCGGTATCATGGCCGTTGTCCTTGTGGTACTTACAGTATTTCTCTTCATCCCTCCCGCCTTTCCTCATTCTTCGGGGAGGTCGGCCCGCGTGTCCCTCCTTCTGGGCTTGCGCTAGGATCACGTCTGGGGCGTTGGTCACCAAGGAGTGCTGGAGCTCTTCCCTCCGTGGTCTTCCTCTAGCCTTCTTCTCCGATCGATGCTCCTCTGTGCTGCGGCGCTCCTTCTCACCGCGCTTGGCCTCGCGTCTGGTCTTTCCCTCATCCTCGGCCAGGGCCTCTTCTGTCAGCATGAAGCGTTCTGCTCGGGCCATAATTCCGGCGAGGTCCTTCGGCGGGTCGCTATGTAGCGACTTCTTCAAGCCCCTGTGTCGAAGGCCTTTCTTCAGGGCCGCCTTCACAACTAGTTCGGGATAGCTATCCACACTCAATCGCTCCACATTGAAGCGACGCATGAAGTGCCTCAGAGGTTCGGCCGGTCCCTGCACCACATTGAATAAGTGTTTTGAATCAGGTTTTACCTGTCGCCCCGCCATAAATTGCTTACAGAACAGCTGGGTTAGCTCCTCGAAGCTGTCTATCGATCGACCGGGCAGGCTGAGGTACCAGGTCCGGGCGCCCCCCCCGTAGGGTGGAGTAGAAGCCCCTGCAGAGCAGGGTGTCATCGGCTCCCTGGAACACCATGACCCCCTCGTAGTCCATCACATGATCCGTGGGGTCACTGACACCGTTGTACTTCTCCAGCGTCGGTACCTTGAAGTTCGAGGGTATTCGTGACTCGATTATCCTCCGGGTCAGGGGACATCGTTCTCCGCTGATACACCTGGGTCGCTCCCCTTCGCCCGCCTCCTTGCCGTTCGGCTGCAGCGAGGGGGCTGGTGGGAGCTTGACCTCCTCTTGAGTCTTCGCCGGCTTGGGTGCCGGGCTCGATCGGCGCGAACATTCTTTCCGGCTCTCCTGGTGGTGGGTTCATCGGCTGCCTCCACTCCGTTCAGACCGGACACTCGTTGATCACCGATCATCTCGCCTACGCTTGTTTGACCTCGGACACGCGGACGAGGCCGTCCTGGAGACGTCGCCCGTCTGCTCCGAGTCCCCCCCCCCATTTCCCTCTCTGAATGAGGTGGGAGTGGGAGATCGTGCCGGGGAAGAGCCGGGCCTGGTGAACCTCCTTTCCATATTCCGCACTCTTTTTCAGTGGTCGGTGACCATAGCGGAGCGAAGGGGTCGACGTTCCCCTTCCTGGTGGTGAGCCCGTCTCTCCCCACCTTCGGGGATGGGAGTGCTGCTGACAAGCTGTTGAATCGTCACGGCCAAGGTTTGGATGTTGGTGTTGGTCTCATGCACATAGGCTCAGAGTTTCCCCTGCG
Organism: Scilla litardierei; assembly: GCA_030789695.1. NCBI lineage: Eukaryota > Viridiplantae > Streptophyta > Magnoliopsida > Asparagales > Asparagaceae > Scilla > Scilla litardierei. Next base: position 15,388 of record JAULAV010008756.1, read on the forward strand.
TGGCCAGTAGGGCGTCGTTGGTTTCCCCGGCAGCGTGACCGTTCAGGTTCTCAACGGGGGAGTGGTATGCGCCCTCCTCTGGGATGGGTGGCATGCGCCCCAGGCCGTTGTCGATGGGTTCTATTTTGGTGGTTTGACGTGGGTGTTAGTTCGTATCCCACAAACGGCGCCAGATGTTTACGGGTGTTTTCTCACCACAACTCGTTGACTGTCAGATGTGTGGTCAACGTGATCAAGTGGCCGATTCGGGGGTCCCTTGGGTTCGCAGATCCCGCTTATGCTCAGCGTGAGAGAGCTGAGGGGAAGCCTCGGCTCAGTGAGTCGCGCTCGGCCTCGGCTGGGTCGGGCTCGGCCTCGGTCGTATCCGCGTCGAGGGGTAGCCTCGGCGCCTTGCGAGTGGGTCGGTGCTTGACCAGTCGGCTTCCCACAGACGGCGCCAGATGTTTACGGGTGTTTTCTCACCACAACTCGTTGACCGTCAGATGTGTGGTCAACGTGATCAAGGGGCCGATTCGGGGGTCCCTTGGGTTCACCGAGCCCGCTTATGCTCGGCGTGAGAGAGCTGAGGGGAAGCCTCGACTCAGTGAGTCGCGCTCGGCCTCGGCTGGGTCGGACTCGGCCTCGGTCATATCCGCGTCGAGGGGTAGCCTCGGCACCTTGCGAGTGGGTCGGTGCTTGACCAGTCGTCCACCTGGCGACTGCGACGGTGATTGCCGACCGACACTGAGGGGTAGCCTCGGCGCCTCGGATGTCTTATTCCTGGACAGATGAGGAAACTCGTCAGGGAGGCCGGACCTAGGTTCCGTCCAAAGCCCCTCAGATGCCAAAGTCAGATCAGGATCTGGAAGGATACTCAGTGGGGGAGATCCGGCTTGTTAGGAAGCCGGATTGTCAACCCAGGCGGCGCGAGTTTTGGGGGAGGGAGGAAATGGAGTGGCGAAAGCCTAGGTCGTTGATGGAGTACCTCTGTGTTGGTTACCTGAGTTTCCCCTCTCTCGTTCCGTCGTCCTGGCCTTCCCCTTATAGGGTCTTCCGCGATTACCCCACGTCCTGCCTCTTCTCACGTCCCCACGATCCGCCTCCACCTCCTCCCACTCGCGTGTTGTCATGGGGTGGCCCATTAACGGGTCCGTTAATGGCCATCATGGGATCGCGGATTCAGAGGGGCGGTTAATCCGGCCGAATGTGGGCCAGTTGGGTGTACCCGAGGGCGAGGTGGCTGGGCCTTCCGCTCCATCCATGGGCCCCCTTCGGGCGGGCTCGTCTTCTCTAGTGGGCTTCTCCTTTGAGGTCGGGCCGTGGGCCGTCGTAATTCGGGCCCGTTGATATTTAGTCGTAACACCATCCGGTATAGGAGCTATTGACCTAAAGCTCGCTAAATGAATCCATTTAAGTTTTAAAAAGAAGAGGTATGAGAATAAAAGTGAGTATGCGAGTAGATTCAATATTATGAACTATTGATGAGCGAGTGATGTGTTGGCCAAGTTTTAGATGATTTAGTTGCTTAATGCACTTAATTGTCTATATAATTACTCGATGGCATGTCATGGATTTGTGTTATGCTTTATTTGCGTGGATTCGGGTAATATTATGAATTTTTGCATTAATTCATGCAAGCCCTTGAGATTTGTGGAACTACATTGGGTGATGTTATTTTTAACTCATTCTATGGTCGATGAATGTAATATGACATGTGCATTATATTTTTGGAATGTTCACTCACTTTGCTAGGGACTAGTAAAGAGTTAGTTGGGGTTGTGATTAGGAGTGAATATTGCATATTAGACCCCTTAACTATCATCATTTTGTGCATAGATTGCATCCATTCTAGCCCCAATATGTGAGTAATAATGATTACATTATATTTTGGGAGCTCATTCTTTATTTATGTACAAAATGTTGTTTTTATCGCTCTTATAGGTTGATTTGTGTTGTTTATGTATATATTTCATACTCATTTGGCATGCATTTCATATCATTTCATCCCCCGTTTTATTCTATTTCCCCTGTTTTTGGTTGCTCTTTACTCTCGGGTGTCTCGCGTGTATTGCAGGAGAAAAAGTGGAGTTTTGGTTCCAAGAACGGGAGAAAAAGAGATGAAATGAAGGATGAACAACCGGAGATCAAATCAAGGGAAAAGAAGAGCAAAAATGTCACACACTGTTGTGTGGACTCACCCACACAACCGCGTCACCAGAACAAATGAGGAGCAGCCAAAAGCCATTCCATACGGTCGTGTTGAGGAACCAAACGGTCACGTCGTTGGAGTGTAGAAGAAGAAGAAAACCCCATTCGACGTGGTCATTTGGAGAACGACGCAACCGTGTCGATCCGAGAGTTTCCAAAGCCAAAAGGTCGCTCCACGCTACCGTTTGGATGAAAATCTGAAGGTCCTAAATGCCAAACGATGTGGTCGCGTGGTTAATCCATGTGGTCGTGTTGCCTGTAACCAAAACGCCAAATATTACAAACATTGGCCAAATGACCGTGTCGATTCCGACACGATCACATCTAATTGGGTCTCCTAGGTTTTTGTGGGCATCGCCAGGGGTATTTTTGTGAATTTTGGGTATTTTAGGGGGGTATAAATACCTTTCTTCCTCCTCTAACCTAGAGGAGACATTTTTTAAAGCTTTTTCTGAGTTTTTAGCATTGTAATCAGGTTTAAATTTCCAACATTCTCTGCAACTTTGATTATTCCTTTGTTAATTTCTAGATTCTAGTTTTAATATTGAATAGAAAATTAGTTTTTGTAATCTCTATTATTGTGAGTGGTGTTGATTACAAATTTCCACACTGTTCTTGATGCCATGTTTTACGCCTATTTGACCGAGACCCATAAAGCACGAGCCCAAGAGCCCACCTGCATCCTGAAAGCCCATTCGACAAAGGCCCTACAAGGGACCTTCTCGAAACGTCGATCCGACCCGGCCCCCATAACCCGGTGGTCGTTCGCCCACTCCTGCGAAAACCGCTCCCCCGGACACGCGACCACTAAATGGCGATAATGGGGAGGTGCTGGCATGGCGGAGAGGGCGGCGGCGAGGGGGGACGGATGGGGCACGATCGATGGCGGGCGTGGGACGTGGGCCAGAGCCAATCACGCTGGGAGCTCTACAAAAGGGTCAGGAAGACGACGAAGAAAGGGACCGCATCTCAGGTAACAAAACCTAAGGTACTCCATCAACGACCTCGTTCCCCCAATTCATCTCCTTCCTCCCCCGCTCGCGCCGAGAGACGTCGTCACGATCTCCTCACGAGTCGGACCGTCTCCGCCGGGCCTCCTTTCTCAGATCTCTATCTGACTTAGGCATCGGAGGGGATTTGGCCAGAACCAAGGTCCGGCCCCCTGACGAGCGTTCTCGTCTACGCAGGTGGACAACAGACCAACGGGCCGAGGCTACCCCTCGCCCCTCTCCGACCACTCGATCAACCGGACAGTGAGGCTTCCCCTCACCGTCAGCCTTCCGTGGCCGAGCACGCCCTACCAAGGCCGAGCGTCCTAATCGGGTCTGAGACTCACCCTCGCCACCCGACGGCCGTGCATCTACCCGGGCGACTGAGGCTACCCCTCGTCCCCCTTCCAGCCGAGGCCGAGCACGTCTGTCCGAGGCCGAGCGTCTCAACCAGGGCCGAGGCTACCCCTCGCCCCTCTCCGACCACTCGATCAACCGGACAGTGAGGCTTCCCCTCACCGTCAGCCTTCCGTGGCCGAGCACGCCCTACCAAGGCCGAGCGTCCTAATCGGGTCTGAGACTCACCCTCGCCACCCGACGGCCGTGCATCTACCCGGGCGACTGAGGCTACCCCTCGTCCCCCTTCCAGCCGAGGCCGAGCACGTCTGTCCGAGGCCGAGCGTCTCAACCAGGGCCGAGGCTTCCCCTCGCCCCTCCTGCACCGATTCGAAGCCCCCGAGGGACCCAAAGCGGTCCCCTTGACCACGTTGACCGGGTTCTCCACGGTCAACGCATTGTAGTGAGAAAACACTCTGAAACATCTGGCGCCGTCTGTGGGAACGAGAAACCGTCCCACGAAGAAGCAAACCACACCAACAATGGCACGAGCCAGCAATGGGAGGAAGCGCATGCCCCCCATCCCGGAGGAGGGGAATGGCACAACAAACGGCAATCCCGAGGACACGCCCGTCAACGGCCACCCCACCCTCTCCATCGAAGAAACCGGCGGCTCAGAACTGGCCACGCAGGGACAGCTTCGCGCCCTAGCTCAGGAGACCAACGCGAGCCTCCAGACGTTGGTCGCAACGGTGCAGCAGCTCGTCGGCCCTGCGCCACCCAACGGAGGCACGTTGGACGACATCCATCGATAGGCGGGGGGTCCCCCACACTTGCGGTCCGCCGTGGTCGACGACCACGGGACCCGGAAACCGAACATGGAGCGTCGGTTCACGCTGTCCGGCTCTCGTCAGGCGAGGTCACGCGCCTCCTCACCCAATCGTGAAAGGAGCCGAAGAGAGACCGACGGGACGGACGGCGAATCGAGGACGGCCTCATCTCATCGATCGCGGTCGTCCCACCGTAGGAGAAACGAACGACACCACTCGAGAGACCGATCGCGGTGGAGCAGGAGCTCCCGCAGGAGGAGTCGGGAACGTCGGGACAGCCCGGCCCCCAGCGTGGCGAAGGCTGCGGAGCCAGCCCCGCTGGCGCCGGTGGTACCTCCACCCCCGGTCGATCCAGAGGCAGGCGAGTACCGCATACCCGGAGGCATCCACGGAGATCGATGCCCCTTGTCACGGAGAATAACCGACGCACGGGTCCCCTCCCGATTCCGGATCCCGGTGCTGGGAAAGTACGATGGAATAGGAGACCCGGCGCACCACGTGATGGACTACGAGGGGGACATGGCCTTCCAGGGAGCTGACGATGACCTGCTTTGCCGGGGCTTCTATTCTACTCTCAGGGGAGCGGCGAGGATCTGGTACCACAGCCTGCCCGGCCGCTCCATCGACAGCTTCGAACAACTCGCCCAGTTGTTCTGCAAACAGTTCATGGCGGGGAGGCTGATCAAACCTGGTGCTGAACATCTGTTCAACATAGTGCAAGGCCTGGCCGAACCACTCCGACAGTTCATGCGCCGCTTCAATGCGGAAAGGCTAAACGTGAACAACCCACCCGACCTGGTGGTCCAGACGGCTCTTAAGAAAGGGCTTCGCCACAGGGGCCTCAAGAAGTCCCTGCACAACGACCCCCCAAAGGACCTCCCCGGGATCATGGCAAGGGCCGAACGCTTTATGCTGACCGAGGAGGCCTTGGCCGAGGATGCAGGAAAAACCGCTCGAGGGACCAAGCGTGGCGACGGCGGACGAGCAAGCCCCGAAGGATACCGGACCGAAAAGAGACAAAGGAACAGGCAACGGGGAGAAAGCGCGAGGGACACCACCCCAGACGCCATTCTCGCCCAAGTACAGAAGGAAGAGCGAGCTGATCGCCCCCCGCCGAAGGCTAAAAGAGGCGGAAAGAACATGGAGAAGTACTGTAAGTACCATAAGGACGATGGTCACGACACGGAAGATTGCTGGCATTTGAAGGACATTGAGAAGCTGATGAGCCGAGGGCACGCCAGGAATCAGGCCGACGAGCCGGCCCATGGAGAAGGGACCTCCACACAGCCGGACAAGGGGAAGAAGATCAACACCATCCAAGGCCCCCTCCGCATCATAGAGTGAGCAGGCAACATCCTTCCCCCCGGGGGGCAGCCTAAGTATGAGGGAGATATCTAGTTTTACATCCCTCTGTTTAGCTTCATTTCCCCTTTTCCGTTTCCTCCAAATGTAACGGTCCAACTGGACCCATGAGAGTACAAACGCCTTCTTTTTATTGTCTTTATTTAAAATTCCGACGGAGTTGACATGTCGCCAGTAACGCAAAAGGCCGGGGACCGCCGCCTCACTGGAGGAGGAAGAGGAGCTTTGCCCTCACCGACTATCTCCGGCACTCATAAGTCTGGGAGCAATTCCCCCAGCAGACGCGGACGCTGACCGGTCCTAAGCCGAGGAGCTTGGCCCTCGCCGACCGACCCCAGTGCACATAAGTCTGGGGGCGACTCCCCCAGCAAAGCACGGGCGCCGACCGGTCCAGAGCCGAGGAGCTTTGCCCTCGCCGACCGACTCCAGTGCCCATAAGTCTGGGGGCGATTCCCCCAGCCGGCAAGGACGCCGACCGGTCCTAAGCCGAAGGGCTTGGCCCTCGCCGACCGAGTCCAGAGCTCATAAGTCTGGGGGCGACTCCCCCAGCAGGCACGACGCCGACTGGTCCTAAGCCGAGGAGCTTTGCCCTCGCCGACCGACTCCAGCGCTCATAAGACTGGGGGCAATTCCCCCAGCAGGCACGGACGCCGACCAGTCCTAAGCCGAGGAGCTTTGACCTCGCCGACCGACTCCAGCGCTCGTAAGTCTGGGGGCAGTTTCCCCAGGAGGCACGGACGCCAACCGGTCCCAAGTCGAGGAGCTTCGCCCTCGCTGACCGACTCCTGCGCCCCTAAGTCTGGGGAGAATCCCCCCAGCCAACGCCAGTTTTGTCCATTCCCAAGCCAAGAACAAGGCAACAACGCCAAGTACACAAAAATTCCAAGTAAGTCGATTTCATTTATAATAGTTAACCCGAGTACAAAAATGCGTCTTATTTACAGGGGATCAAGGCGAAGGGAACACCCTACAAACAGTCTACTCGCGACAAATGACAGAGTTCAGATCGACACCGACAAAGCAAAATTGGTTGACAAAAGACCCAGAGTAGGTGACCCAAGCTAGCGGCCGTGCAACCAGCAATTGTTGGCTGCGGGGCTGAAGGAGATGGCGGGGGCCGGGGATCCATTTCAAGTGGACTGGCCCAAAGCGAAGCGGATGCTTAAAAATTTGAGGATAAGGCTGGGAGGAACTGCTTAAGGAGCCCGAGCTCGGGAGGACACATCCTCGGGCACTTCGCCCTGCTCGGAGCGAGGGGACTCGACTGGCGGAGGGGCTTGCCGGACACGTTCCGCACATTCCCGGAAGGAAGACTGGACGACTTCGACGATCCGGGGGGCGATGATGTCTATATACTTACCGAAGGCCCCCCTGAGAACCTCGAAGATCTCCTTCCCCAGGGTCTCGACGACGCCCTTCTCCACCTCCTCCGCCAGCCGCATTACCTGACGCCGGTCCGACAGCTCCCTCTGAAGCTCCTCCCTCTCCAGACAGAACGACTCTGCCGCTTCCTCAGCCGACTGACGAGCATCCCCTAGCTTTCCCTCGAGGTCACCCACTTGCCCCTCCAACGCAGCCACACGGAGGGCGAGGCGCCGAGACTCCATCTGGGCCTCCATCATGGCCACCTCGGCCGCCCCGGCCCGCTCCTGAGCCCTCATGGAAGACTCCTCCATCTCCCTCAAGCGGACGGCTCGACACTGCAACTCCACAGCGAGCGCCGAACCCTGAAAAGACGGGACATGGGCTAAGAAGAGGATAAAGAGAAAGAGAGGATAGCAAGATAACCGAACCTGTTGGAGGATCCAGACCAAGGAATCCGACATCTTGTCGGCCGGGATCTTCTTGAGGAGGCTGCGGTCCCGAGGAGGGACGGAGACCTCGGCAACCTGCTGGGCCACCGCTCGGTCAGCAAACATCGAACTCCCAGGGACGACAATCGAAGCCAAGTCGCTCGCCAACAAGGCCCCGACCCCTGGTGACACGGGCGAAGACACTGCGAGGGGGGTGGCTGGCAAAGCTATCGAAGGATCCCCGGCGGTCTCCACGGGAAGCGCGGAACCTGCCGGGCCGGAGGGATCCACGTCCTCCTTCCTCTTCTTTCCACCGTGGAGCTCCAAAGGCACCGGAGGAGAACGCTTCCGCCTCGCACCATCCTCACCCCCCGGAAGGGGATCGCCAGAAGAAGAGGCGGGAGGCGCGGCCGCCACCTTACCCACGGCAGGCTCGGCTCGGCGCACTTCCTCCTCAATGGTCCTCCGAGGCGCCCTTCCAGAAGTACTACCTCGGCTCCGAGCGGCTCCGAGCGGCTCCGAGCGGCTCCACGACGGATCAGCTCGTCAATGACCGGCGCCCCGCGTGATGTGCGCAGCGGCGCGGTGTCGTTTACCGCAAGTTTCACGGTTAGTGTAGGGTGCGGGAATATCGAACTCAGGGAGGCGAGGTTGTGCTTGGGTCAGGTAGGACCTAAATCACCCCGAGGGGCGAGCTAGCCCGAATCGGTGGTTGGTTGTCACGAAAGGAAATGAAAGCGTATGAACAAAAAGAAAGTAAACCCGGGACTTTGGTTTCCGACCCGACGAGAGACTCTCACCGCTACGGCCTACGGGTATGGATAGCGATCGGGATTAGGGTCTAATGGTGAGACGTTGCCTCTGAAAGTGGTACCGGCGTCCCATGGGCCCGATATTCCGGTCGGTGCCCAGGATGATACACCGGACTTCCCGGATTCGATCAGTGGGCACTCCCGTGTCCATAAACACTGATCGATCCCAGGAGCACTAAGTCCGCAACGATATCTCCCGACGTCTCATCCTGCCGCTCCCGCGTGCTAGGATTCGGCGTCTACGCTAAAGGCGTGAGCTTTGGCTAGGGAGTCAACCGCCAAGTTTATTCCCCCTTGGCCCGACGGTCAAAGGCGGTCTTTTTCCCGCCGATGACAATGAAACACCCCGCGTAACCGTTAGATTCCTACTCCCTATCGATTTCCTAACCCTATGGACGCATCGGGAAGAGCCCCCGAAGGGGCTTCCACTAAAATCCCAGATTTGGGAACTACTCACAAAAATTCATGAAAAAGCAATCTAAATGAAATTTAACCGTTAGAATCATAATCCGACAATTGCAATGCGGAAGTAAAGGAGTAGTAAAGACAATACTAAAAAATTAGAAAGATCTGAAAACTTACTTAAGAGTAACAATTACAGCCGTCACAAGGAAATAAAACAGTAAAAAATACAACTCTCCCGTTTCTGGAACCCTAGGGGTCCTATATATAGATTTTCGGATCAACCGATCGGGTGACAAGTCAACCGATCGGTTGATCCGTTACAGATAAATCACAGAAAACGGCGAGTTTTCACCCGATCTCATGAACCGATCGGGTGAGTTCTTGAGCGACCGGTTGGATCTTGGAGGAGTCGGGTGAACCGGTCGGTTCGACGCCCGTGTCTTCAGCTCTTTTTCTCAGCTACAGATGAACCGATCGGGTGAGAGTCACCCGATCGGTTGGAATTCTGCTCGAAAAGACAGAGAACAGCCGCCCGCAGAACCGGTCTGTGAACCGGTCGGGTGACTTCTTCGTGAGCTGCGGTAGCGGTCGGTTGGTGCACGCGTGCATCACCCGATCGGTTGGAGATGACCAACCGACCGGGTGAGGGGCAGAAAGATGAGTACTTCGCCGTTTGACCCCCTGGATCACGCGTGACTTCTCCCGTTGCTCCGGGGACTTGGGATATCATCGTAAAAGGTCCCCTACGTGGTCGAACTCCTGCAATCATGGACAAACAAAGAAAAGTGAAAGAAAACGGGAAAACATACGAAAACGAACAAGAGACGGCAGAAAATACGGAGAAACACAAAAGAAAACGTGCGTGCATATATGAAATATAGACGCACGTCAAAATCCCCCAAGCTGAACTCTTCCTCGTCCTCGAGGAAGACGAGTGAGAGTGGGAGCTTGGAAGGGAAATATAGAGAGGAAGAAAGAAAAAGAAAACTCTAAGCCCTAGATCGTCCATCAGAGCCATCAAAATCAAAAACGACACACCCAGCAAGCAAACGCCAAATCACACCACTAAACCTAGGAAAGCGAGTCCAAATAAGTGTCGTGGGTCCACGCAGTGAAGCGCGAGTGAGCGTGGTCGTGTGCTAGCAAATGGTGATGCTTTCTACGATGTGCTACGAGGCTCGATATACACAAATCCAAGATATGACCCAAATATCGAATCGAATTGAATTAAGCGGCGAATATAAGTTCGAGCATGCATGAGAATAGAGAGAATAGGATCGTATCATGCATCGGGGACTCCACAACTAGGGTTAAGGAAATCACGCCACTATAGCCTAGATACTAGCTAAATAGCTCCTAAGCCAAGTGTCCTTGATAACGACGGGGGTTGAGATGATGTGGAGAAGAACACTCGGTGCAAATTCTCGCCTTCCCTTTATTCTTGGCAAGTATAAAAATATTCACACGGGAATTTTTTTTGGGTTTTGGGTATTTGCATATTTTTTTTGGCTTGTTGGCTATACCATCTTTTTCTTTTCTTTTTGGGTTTTTCATTTCTTTTCTCCCATTTTTTTGGATTTTTGGGTTTTTGGCTATACACTTGTGTACTCTCCCAAGTGGGAGAACGGTACACGACGAGGGGATTTGCACCAAGTAAAACAAAAAAGAAGTCGAAATCTAAACACTTGGGCAAAGGGAACTATTCTCGCTAAATAGAGCTCAGGCTAATTGGGTTATCCTAGTCCTTAGTTGTGGAATCCCGACGCATGTGAAATGAAGTATACGATATATATATATAGCATGCATATAGAAGCAAATACCGCATATTCAATATCGGAGCATGATAATCTAGGGGTCATTCCTGGACAGGTATATAAAGTAAAATCACAAGGCAGAAGCACACCAATTGCTAGTCACGACACACGACTAACAAAAAGCTAAGTGGACCCACGATGCGTGAAATGCAAGAGGACTCGAAATCCTAGGGTTAGTGAGTGTGATTATCGATGCAATGCTAGGTGTGTGTGATTTTGTGGCGATTCATCATAGGATTCATTTCTAGGAGAAAGAGCTAAAGAAAGAAGGAAAAAAGAAAAAAGAAAAACACGATGGAAAATGACTCAAATAACGTAGAAAAACAACACAAATGACGCACGAAGTGCGACTCCCCCAAGCTGAAACTTGCATTGCCCTCAATGCAATAAGAGTGAGTACGGGAGGGCAATGAAAATGGGGGGGGGAATACGCACAGACACGAAAAGAAATGAAAACCAGGAAAAAACATAGATGAAAATGAAAAAGAGAGAAAAATTGAGAACAAAATCAAACAATACGAAAAGAAAAGTAAAGATAAAATCACACGACACGACACTCAAAAAGTGAAAAACAAGCACACACACAAAAATGAGAAAAACAAACAAAACACGACAGCACACCAAAACAGACGTCCCCCAAGCTAGACCAGAAAGTGCTAGCGAAATGATATGATCAATGAACTCCAGATATAAGCAAGGGGGCGTCAAAAACAAAACAAAGAAAAAGGTAAATCAAGAAAACAATCACGCAAATAGTCCCCTCCCTCCGATAGAGACAAAGTAGGGCCCCGAAAAGACAGATGGGCACAAAAGTGGGGGGGGCAAAAGCGGGAGAGAAAAATCAAGCAGGGGCACCACCCTCTGGGGGTGGTGACAGGGGCCTGCGCTGGGGACCAGGGGTCGTGGGGGGTGGAATGTGGAGCTCGGAGACGTCGGGTGGGTCTTCGCGGATGTGGCGAACGAAGCTTTGAAGGAAGGGGAGGTCACGGTCGACGAATTCTTGGGTTATCCTACCACCCTGACCAGCAAGGAGGACCATGGCCGTGAATCGGTCGGCATGGTCATCGGATTGGAATTGCATCCCATATTCGGGATCGTAATCTGGAGGTGGGGAAGTGGTGCGTGGTGTGGAGGATGGGTTGGAGGTGGTAGGTTGTGTGCGACGGGTACGACGGGTGGGCCTAGGGTTCGAAGAGCTAGCGTCGGTGGGTTTAATACGGCGGGGAGGCATTGTGTCGGTGTTGTTTGTGCGCGTGGGTGTGTGAGAATACAGCGAATTCAACACAAACACAAAATACGAACAACAAGCAGACAGAATATTTGGGAAAAGATTAAAATTAAGTAAAGGATCGAGGTTACCCAAAATTATATGAAGATAGCTGCTTGTGGATGCCCCGATGTTGCTCAATTGGAAGCCGCAGCGATTTCTTCGACAAGTTCCGAAACGGGGGGGGATGGGGGAAATCTAGGGTTTGTGTGTAGGGAGATGACGGGGGAATGGAGAGAAATGATGGTGGATGGGTAGGGAAATGGTTGGGGAAGAAGATCGAGGCTGATCTTGGGGAAGAAAGCAGGAAGGCACACGATGGGAGACGAAACGGCAGAGGGTCGGGCGATCGGGCGAGGGAGAAAACGAACGGGTGTCGGGGGTGGTTATATAGGATTTTAAGTCGAACCGACCGGGTGACTTATCACCCGATCGGTTGACGGTTGGGTCGAAAATCTTGCCGAAGAGATGCTACAGGCGAACCGATCGGTTGACTTTTCAACCGACCGGTTGGCCGCTCCACACAATTTTCCCGAGAACTTAGGGCTGCTCACCCGGTCAGGTCAACCGATCGTGCTCGAACTCAACCGATCGGTTGATATTCCCCAAAATTTCCCGAGAGTTCTCCCCAGCTCACCCGATCTGCCACCCGGTCTCTTCATTACTCAACCGATCGGTTCATTCGGGGACAGATCTCGGCATGTATCTGATACATCCCAACCGATCGGGTGAGTTATCACCCGATCGGTTGGGGCTTGTTTCCTGCAAAAACCAAGAAATTTGATTAAGTCCCCTAACGGATGTTCTCGCGGCTGACTTTATTTATAGAAATAGATAAAATAAAGTAAAAAATAACGCTAAAAATTAGAGAAAAAGTTTAGAACATGGGTTGCCTCCCATGAAGCGCACTTGTTTAACGTCGTTGGCTCGACGCCCGCAAGAGATGCTCATGGTGGCTGATACGGGTGATGCCCAATCTTAGGCATCTCTTCCTTGTTGGAGCTGAAGGCGCTCGGGGTAGTCAGCGGCTGGAAAAATACTTGCTCGACCACCCTCCCTTTGTTCTTGAGATCCGGGGGCTTTTCCTTGGTGTTGGCGCTTCCCGCCATCTTTTTCAGGATTCGGACCTCGTCTTTAGTGAGGTCCGTGAGCTCTTTCCCCGTTCTCTTCACAGGAGGAAACTTGGGGAACCCGGGAGGGGTCGTTCTCGCTGCACTTGGTTTTCCAGCAGCTTCTTCGTCTTCGGGGCCTTCTTCATCTTCAGAATTCCCCAATTCATCGGGGGGGTTTCTCAGGAGAATCTCCCAGGAGCTCTCCTCCACAGCCTTTTCTTCTTCTATCTCAAGCAGATTACACCGGAGGTCATCAGGAGGGTCGGGGTGCTTCATAGATAGTCCCAGGTCAAACTCAACTTTCTCTCCGCTGACGTTCAAGGAGAGTTTTCCGTTCTTCACATCTATAAGAACGCCAGCAGTGGCCATGAAAGGCCGTCCCAGGATGATGGGGGTGTGTGCGTCTTCGGGCATGTCCATGACTACAAAGTCCACAGGCACATGCACCCCTCTCACATTCACGGGGAGATCATCAATAATTCCCACCGGATATTTGACCGACCGGTCAGCTAGTTGTAGGGTCATCCCGGTGAGCTCCAAATCACCCATTCCTATCCTTCTATACATTGACAAGGGCATCAAGCTAACACTCGCTCCTAGATCGACGAGTGCACGATTAATCTTCACAGCCCCGATCGTGCAAGGGATAGAGAAGCTCCCCGGGTCCTTGAGCTTCGGCGGGTTATCCCTCTGGATAAGAGCGCTACATTCTGCCGTCAGCACCACTTTCTCTTTTCTCGACCCTTTCGTCACCAAATCTTTCAAGAATTTTGCATAGGAGGGGATTGTCTCAATTGCCTCCAAGAAGGGGATTTGCAGGCTTAGGTCCTTGACCATGGCGAAGAACTTCCCATATTTCTCATCAATTTTTGCTTGAGCCAACCGTTGGGGAAATGGCACAACGGGTTTATAAACTTTTGGGCTCTCCTCCTCCTTTTTCTTCTCTTCTTCGGACACTCCCTCCGGAGTCGTGGGATTTGATGACGAAGCACCGATGTCGTTTAATTTTTCAGTCGGTCTCTCAACGACCAACGGTGCTTCCGGGTTGCTAGGGGGCACTCTAGTAGGAATTTGTGTCCCGCTTCTCAGAATGATAGCGGACACATTCGCGTGCTCGTGCACGAGTGCCGATGTTTGTGTTGCTCCTCGAGGGTTCACCTCCGGTTGTGGCGGTAATTGGTTTTGTGACCTTGCGAGGTTCGCCACCTGTAACCCCAGCTGGGTTACTTGGTCTGTGAGGGTCCGCTGGCCCATTTCCAGCTTTTGGTTGATCCTCTCCTGGTTGGTAATATATTGAGTCAAGAGAGACTCAACCGGAGAGACGGCCCTCTGCTGGCCATACTGCTGCTGCTGGAACGGCTGCTGATTCTTGGGAGCGTACGTTTGTTGCTGAGGTTGCTGCTGAAATGGTTGCAGCTGACCCTGATTCTACGGTGGTCTAGCCGGCTGATAGATTTGTTGCTGCGGCTGCTGAGGCGGCGAGGGCTGAAATGGTGGCCGGTAACTGAAATTCGGGTGGTTCCGGTTGTTGGGAGAGTAGGCCGGGTTGGAATTTGTCCTTGGCGGATATGGCGCATTCCCCGTGGGGTTGTAAAATAGTGCGCTCGCCTGATCCAACGGTGGTGAGATGTCACCACCGTCGAATTCCCCAAGGAATTCGGACTCTACTGCAGAAACTTGCTGTGTACCGGCTCCACCGGCTCCAACCATCAGTGCGGAGATCTGGGTCGAAAGCAAGTCAAACTTGCTCGAAAGTTTGTCGACGTCCTCGACTCTGTGTATACCCCCAGTTCTTGGTGTGGCTCTCTCGTCACACCACCGCTCATTGTTTGATGCCATGTTTTCCAGAATATTCCCGGCATCTTCCTCGCTTCGGGACATGAAGGAACCCCCAGCCGCGGCGTCCATAGAAGATTTAAGGTCATCCCTCAGCCCATTGTAGAACAGATTGATAATCTGCCACTTCGGAAGCTCATGATGAGGGCATCTTCTTTGCATCTCTTTATATCTCGTCCAAGCCTCATGCAAGGACTCGTGGCTGGCCTGGGAGAAGGAGGAGATCTCACTCCTCAACTTCATGGTCTTCCCCGGAGGAAAGAACTTCGTCAGAAAAGCATTGGAGAGTTTCTCCCAGGTGTTGAAAGTATTGGGGTCCTTCCCCCTTAACCACTGCTTGGCCTTGTCCCGCAAAGAGAAAGGGAACAGCTTCAGACGGATAGCCTCTGTAGTGACACCATTAATTCTGAAGGTGTCACACTTCTCCAAGAAGGAGTCTAAGTGCTCTATCGGGCTCTCCATGGGCGCACTCGCAAACTGGTCCTGCTGGATCCATGTCACTAAAGACGGCTTCAGCTCAAAGCTTTGGGCCGCAATAGCTGGAGATCGGATGGCAGAAGTCGACTCGATGGATGGCATCGAGTACTCCAGCAGAGACTTGTGAGGTGGGGTGTTCTCCTCCATGGATTCGGGATCTTCCCTTCTTCGCTTCTCGGCGGCCAAACGCCTAAGGGTGGCGTTAATCTCTGGATTGAGGGGGATCAAGTCGTCAAGACTCCTTGAACTCCTGCGCATGAAAAACAACAGACACCCGTGAAGCGACAAGTGGGAAAGAAACAGATAAAATAAGAAATAAAAATAAGAAAAACAAATAAGAAAAAGAAAAACAAGAATGCGAAAATTATCGCGAGGTAGGGATGTGAGCTAGACACGAGGGTTCAAGAGATCCTAAGATATCAAGCACGTTGCCTCCCCGGCAACGGCGCCATAAACTTGACCGGCGCCCCGCGTGATGTGCGCGGCGGCGCGGTGTCGTTTACCGCAAGTTTCACGGTTAGTGTAGGGTGCGGGAATATCGAACTCAGGGAGGCGAGGTTGTGCTTGGGTCAGGTAGGACCTAAATCACCCCGAGGGGCGAGCTAGCCCGAATCGGTGGTTGGTTGTCACGAAAGGAAATGAAAGCGTATGAACAAAAAGAAAGTAAACCCGGGACTTTGGTTTCCGACCCGACGAGAGACTCTTGCCGCTACGGCCTACGGGTATGGATAGCGATCGGGATTAGGGTCTAATGGTGAGACGTTGCCTCTGAAAGTGGTACCGGCGTCCCATGGGCCCGATATTCCGGTCGGTGCCCAGGATGATACACCGGACTTCCCGGATTCGATCAGTGGGCACTCCCGTGTCCATAAACACTGATCGATCCCGGGAGCACTAAGTCCGCAACGATATCTCCCGACGTCTCATCCTGCCGCTCCCGCGTGCTAGGATTCGGCGTCTACGCTAAAGGCGTGAGCTTTGGCTAGGGAGTCAACCGCCAAGTTTATTCCCCCTTGGCCCGACGGTCAAAGGCGGTCTTTTTCCCGCCGATGACAATGAAACACCCCGCGTAACCGTTAGATTCCTACTCCCTATCGATTTCCTAACCCTATGGACGCATCGGGAAGAGCCCCCGAAGGGGCTTCCACCAAAATCCCAGATTTGGGAACTACTCACAAAAATTCATGAAAAAGCAATCTAAATGAAATTTAACCGTTAGAATCATAATCCGACAATTGCAATGCGGAAGTAAAGGAGTAGTAAAGACAATACTAAAAAATTAGAAAGATCTGAAAACTTACTTAAGAGTAACAATTACAGCCGTCACAAGGAAATAAAACAGTAAAAAAATACAACTCTCCCGTTTATGGAACCCTAGGGGTCCTATATATAGATTTTCGGATCAACCGATCGGGTGACAAGTCAACCGATCGGTTGATCCGTTACAGATAAATCACAGAAAACGGCGAGTTTTCACCCGATCTCATGAACCGATCGGGTGAGTTCTTGAGCGACCGGTTGGATCTTGGAGGAGTCGGGTGAACCGGTCGGTTCGACGCCCGTGTCTTCAGCTCTTTTTCTCAGCTACAGATGAACCGATCGGGTGAGAGTCACCCGATCGGTTGGAATTCTGCTCGAAAAGACAGAGAACAGCCGCCCGCAGAACCGGTCTGTGAACCGGTCGGGTGACTTCTTCGTGAGCTGCGGTAGCGGTCGGTTGGTGCACGCGTGTATCACCCGATCGGTTGGAGATGACCAACCGACCGGGTGAGGGGCAGAAAGATGAGTACTTCGCCGTTTGACCCCCTGGATCAGGCGTGACTTCTCCCGTTGCTCCGGGGACTTGGGATATCATCGTAAAAGGTCCCCTACGTGGTCGAACTCCTGCAATCATGGACAAACAAAGAAAAGTGAAAGAAAACGGGAAAACATACGAAAACGAACAAGAGACGGCGGAAAATACGGAGAAACACAAAAGAAAACGTGCGTGCATATATGAAATATAGACGCACGTCAGTCAACGTCACGGACGAATTCGCGGCCAGCCATCCCTGCAAAGGAGACCGAAATCAGGATGAGTCATAGGGCGATCAGGGGATGAAAAAGCGACCTACCCGGAGACCACAAGACGGCCTTCAGGAGCAGGTCGTCCAACAAAGACCAAATAGACTTCGTTTCCAAAGGAAGAGCCAACAGAAGCGCAGCGGCTGCCCGGTCGGCGTCTGAGAGAACTAACGACGGGCGAGAATGGACAGAACTGCCCCAGCTTGTCAGAATCTGGGCCTCGCCCAAGAAGACCACGAAGACATAATCCAAGTTCCAATCCCCTGACCAGCGGGGTAACCCGATCAGGCATTCCCTCCTCGAACGAGCTCGGAGTAGCAGCCATGACCCCGGACCGACCGTCTGGGCCTGGTAAAAGTAGAAGAGAAGGGGGAGAGTCGGCTCCAGACCACGGGTACAGCAGAGCGTCACGAAGCCCGTCAGTACCGCGATCGAACACGGGGTGAACTGACACAGTGACACTGTGAAATGTTCCATGACCTGGATGAAGAAGGGATGGAGCGGGAAGCGAAGGCCCAGGCGGAACATCTCGACGTAGACGCCGACCTCATTGCTCCTCGGAAGGCAAATCCGCTCGTCGACAAATGGAACCCGAACCTCGTATGGGAAGCAGAGATATCTTTCCCGGATCTCCGCAGCCACCGAAGGAGGGGTCCTCGACGGCGTACGGAGGACAACAGGGGGCACATTAAGCCGTACGACAACCAATGCCACGTCATCACGGGCGTAGTCTGGAAAAAGTTTCTCCTTCCCCTTATCTTGAAGAGAACGACTCCCAGCGGGGGAACCAGACTCCCCTAGCCGGGGTTCGCCCCACCTGGACTCCGGAGGACCCCTCGTCCTCCGGCCAGAACCGCCTATCCTAAGAGCAGCCATAGGATGAAAGCGAGAGAGGAATTACCTATTTTCAACTGGTTTGGAGAGAACAAAGAAGCGAAGGCGACAGGGAACTCCGAGTTGCTGAAGGCTCTGAATACCGGGAGGAGCGAAGAAGTAGTGGAGATCAACACAACTGGGGATCTTATACGCCAGGGGAGAATTCGAAGCGCCTGACAAGAATCCGTGGCGAGGCTCGAAGAGTCAGCGGCGTTCCGAAATTGGCGCCAGTTGAAGACCAATCGATCCGCCTCATCATGACCTGCATTTATGGCCTCACCTCGATTAAAGCGCCGCTCAGAATCCCAGGAGACATAACGGGTGATCTGAGCGAGCCGAGGCTGATCGACCCCACCAATGGCGGCTCACAAACCCTTCGACTTCTCGAACTTAAGGCGACTCCGCGAGCGGCGGGGATAAGCTTGCCACTACACGTGGCAGCATCTGAAGGCCGATGGCGCTCCGGAGCCCGCGCCTTAAAAACATCGAACGGGCTAACTCATGATGACGACTAATAAATGAGTTGGCATCGATTGGAGAGCCTGTCAAAATCGGCAGAGGTCACATCGGCCGAGCCGAACCGGCCGAGGCCGATCAACCCGACCGATGGGGGCAATTGTTACGCCTATTTGACCGAGACCCATAAAGCACGAGCCCAAGAGCCCACCTGCATCCTGAAAGCCCATTCGACAAAGGCCCTACAAGGGACCTTCTCGAAACGTCGATCCGACCCGGCCCCCATAACCCGGTGGTCGTTCGCCCACTCCTGCGAAAACCGCTCCCCCGGACACGCGACCACTAAATGGCGATAATGGGGAGGTGCTGGCATGGCGGAGAGGGCGGCGGCGAGGGGGGACGGATGGGGCACGATCGATGGCGGGCGTGGGACGTGGGCCAGAGCCAATCACGCTGGGAGCTCTACAAAAGGGTCAGGAAGACGACGAAGAAAGGGACCGCATCTCAGGTAACAAAACCTAAGGTACTCCATCAACGACCTCGTTCCCCCAATTCATCTCCTTCCTCCCCCGCTCGCGCCGAGAGACGTCGTCACGATCTCCTCACGAGTCGGACCGTCTCCGCCGGGCCTCCTTTCTCAGATCTCTATCTGACTTAGGCATCGGAGGGGATTTGGCCGGAACCAAGGTCCGGCCCCCTGACGAGCGTTCTCGTCTACGCAAGTGGACAACAGACCAACGGGCCGAGGCTACCCCTCGCCCCTCTCCGACCACTCGATCAACCGGACAGTGAGGCTTCCCCTCACCGTCAGCCTTCCGTGGCCGAGCACGCCCTACCAAGGCCGAGCGTCCTAATCGGGTCTGAGACTCACCCTCGCCACCCGACGGCCGTGCATTTACCCGGGCGACTGAGGCTACCCCTCGTCCCCCTTCCAGCCGAGGCCGAGCACGTCTGTCTGAGGCCGAGCGTCTCAACCAGGGCCGAGGCTACCCCTCGCCCCTCTCCGACCACTCGATCAACCGGACAGTGAGGCTTCCCCTCACCGTCAGCCTTCCGTGGCCGAGCACGCCCTACCAAGGCCGAGCGTCCTAATCGGGTCTGAGACTCACCCTCGCCACCCGACGGCCGTGCATCTACCCGGGCGACTGAGGCTACCCCTCGTCCCCCTTCCAGCCGAGGCCGAGCACGTCTGTCCGAGGCCGAGCGTCTCAACCAGGGCCGAGGCTTCCCCTCGCCCCTCCTGCACCGATTCGAAGCCCCCGAGGGACCCAAAGCGGGCCCCTTGACCACGTTGACCGGGTTCTCCACGGTCAACGCATTGTAGTGAGAAAACACTCTGAAACACCATGGATATTCCTTCGATGAATTTAATTGTCTCTATATGCATGCATTGTGAGTAGTCCCTCATCTAGGGCCATGGGCTGAACCCCATTGGATATAGTGATGGATTGGTGATTTATTGATTAATTGTTGAATGATTGATGATGAGGGATATGTTGGGATGATAATTATCAATGCAAATTGATCTCCCCACTTTGTGGATAATTAGATTAGTCGACGGCGGAAGTCGGGGGTAATCTATGGGTTTCAATCTCTATATTGATCTAAACTATCGATGCAGCTAACAAGAGTCAGGCACCAATTAGAGCCCTCCTAACATAGATCCAAATTCAAATCCATGGAAGTGACGTGGATGAAGATTGAGGACATTCGTCAGACTTAATGCACCTAACATGCATCGATGCACAACGGAAGTTGGTATCGATATGGGTTAGGTAGTCCTATCTTGCATCACGAGAGTGGGGGTTAGAGATAACTTAAGGAAATATCATATCATGCATCACGGACATAGAGGATAGGAGAATGCCCTTACATTAGACGACCTCTCCTGTGTCCCCATGAATTCAACAATCGGTCAATCCTAATCAATCCTAGTTTTGATCCAATGGTGGGGATACCTAGGTCCTAGAGTTTTTCTTTATTGATATCTTCATTGTTATTCACCCTTCAAGCCTATATCGATCGTGTAGATAACAACCTTGAAAAAAACTTGTATTCAACAACTGCCTACCTAAGGACGACCCATATAGTAATACAACCTCACCGTGCGCTTGCGGTATATATTTTGAGAGCACAACAATTTTTTCGGTACCGTTGCCGGGAGGCACAGCTTGATATTGGTTCATATCTTAGTTGCAAGACTACACATTTTTATTTTATTTTACTTTACTTTTGTTTTCACTCTCTTTTGCTATTATCTCCAGTGCTACTGACGTTTTCTTTTAGTTTTGCCCTAGTGCATGCACAGGAGATCGCACTGTATTGAGAATTTGCTTCCCCTAGATCCTGAGATCGAAGCTAACGCATGCCGACGCAACGTCGAAAGGAAAAGGAAATTAGCGCTAGAGAAAGTGGCAAAAGAAGTCCATAATCCTTTCCCCAACGATCATCCACATTCTGGGTCCCTCTATAACGCACCGTTCCCCAGAATACCCGGCATTTAATAAAAAAAATTTCCAAGTATTCTGAAGAGTGAGGGTGATGAGAGAGGAAAAGAAAGGAAAAGGAGAAACTGAACAAGTAGGCCACTACGCACATACTGGGATAGTACAAGTAAAGCTTCATAATAACATCGAAACTCATGAATACGTAGATCAACAACAACATATCATACATACAACAACTTCCATTAATGTACATACTCCAAGTACACCACTACATATACACCGTCACTCTCTGCCTCCCAAGGCAACCAAGTCACTCTACAAGCTACAGCTCATACCGAGTACTATCCCTGATCTCCAACTCCAAGTCACCTCCAACCAAACTGACCCTGCTACCTGAAAAAATAAGGAGGAGCACATCAATGTGTGCCCCAGTCGGAACCAACTTAGGTTTGGAACTCCGTTGAAGATTATCAAATTCCAAGGCAAGCAAGAGAAATAGAGCATGTAACTAAGTGATATAATGTAAATTAAATAGTTAAACCACGGAAATCATAACTGCGGTCCAATGTCGAGTTACTGCAAGAAAAAGGTTAGCACGAATAATAATAATATTAATAATAACAACACAAGTATTCAGGCAAGCACTATCTGATAAAACAAGTACAAGTGCCTGTGGTATGACACAGAATCACAAAGAAGTAGGCAAGCGAAGGGGAAATGCTTCCAGCAGAAGGAGTAACATGCCAATCCTCATTTCATTATTTTATAATTGAATTAATTTGGAACCTGGGTAAACTGTGTGATACTAGGACCTGGACTTCACCCCAAATTTGGGGCGAATATAGCACACGATGCAGTGGACACGGGCACTGTACGTCGGGCCTCTCACCTCCCCCGTCCCTGGCAGGAGTGAGGCTATCCACGTATAACCCAACCTCCGCATGACCCCTCCACTCCTGGTAAAGGTTAATGGGTGTAAAAATCCCCTCCACTCCCGGTAAAGGCGAGTGGGTGTAACTCCACACATCACAAAATCATCTCCCAACTTCACAGTCCTGGCCTCATATCCACAATTTACTCAAATCCCACCTAAAACCCAGGCTTTGCTAACTCACTCTCATTAGAGAGGACTGAGATTTATTCGATTTTATAGGTTAACATCATAAGTGACACGTTAAGGGTCTTCATGGCATGGGTATGCACATATCACCTCAACTGTCCATCATCAGACATAGGGTCATGCACTCACGTGACATGCCCTCTATCACAACATATCATCCACTCACAATTTCAATGTATCCATGTCATTCAATGCTCTAACTTTACCAATTATCAATGTGGCTCAAGGCCAACACTAACACATATATGTTTCTCAAATTTCTGGTTATTGCCTTTATTGAGGCATGTCATCGAACACATGATATGCATCATATTCCACATATCAATCACATTAGAAATTTCATAGTATATCATACCAATCAACTTCCCTTTAGGTAACAACAACAATCAAGGACAATTGGGGTATAAATGGCAATATTACACAAATCATATCATCATGCAAAAGCTTCAGCTAGCAGAAAATGCACATGATGTCATAAAAAGTGGCGGATATCATCCATTCATATACATAATTTAGCAAAACTTCCTGAATGAAACTTGTAGATATGATAGTTATATATTCACAGATAAATTTTTATGCAAAAATAGTAAGTATTTGATTTATGGTGAATTATTTAGTGAAGGGTGTCAAGTCTATTTTTCAGACAGATTTCAGGGTCTGTGTTCAAAGCCAATTTTGAGCATGTTTTAGCCAGAAATTTGACATACAAGCACCCGATAAACCTTTAGAAAAACTTTTTAATTTTCAACAAGACCAAGAACACAAAATTTCATTGAGTGTGCAGGTATTTAAGCTATTTCTACTGAACTGTATCAAAGCTGGAAATCAAACAGACATGCTGTAGATTTTGAATTTTTACTCCTAATTTCAGAATTGAATATATACCAATATTTATATGATTTTGGGGTAGGACTTCAAGATCTACATGTTCATATTTTTTTTCGAAATCCAATTCGAGCTACAGTAACCACAAGCAAGGAAAAATCAGACATCAAGATTTCTGAATTTCCAAAGGAGATGACTTTGCTAGGAATTTCAAAGAGGAAATTGTGAAATTGAGCAATAGCATGAAAAAATTGATTATCTTCATCACATATTAGATAAAACTTGCTATAAAAACAAATTAGGAAAAATTAAATTGATTGGTATTCCAACTCCAAGAGATTCCTACCTCAAACTTGGTTTTTCCTCTCTTTCATCTCTTCTTTCTTCTCCATCTTCTTCTATCTTAAAGTAAGCTTGAACCCCTTTCTATTTGGAAATGAAAATTAGGGTTTTTATTTGAGGAAGAAGGGGGAAAGAGGAGGGGAGGTGGCCGGCCATGGTTAGGAGGAGGGTGGAGGGGAGAAAATGAGAAGAGAGAAGAAAGAATTAGAATAAGAAAGAAGAGTGTGGAAAGAAGGGGTTATTTATAAGTGTAATTCCTTCTTATGCAAGAATGGAATATTCCAAGGGAATATTCCATGAGGCAATGACTAAAATACCCCTTCACCTCCCAAGTATTTACAAGTTTGACATTACTTTATGCACCGACCACTTAAGTATTTACGCACAACAGTTTTAACCAAAATGACCGTTTTGCCCCTGACCTTTCTAAAAATTTACAGGTGTTGCCATTGACCCCTAACCCCTTTCACACTTGCATGGCTCTTCCTACACACATCCACGCCCATCTATGCATGCATACACGCATCACACACACGCGTCTAACACATTCCTGTTGTTTGCACCCACGACGTCTTTCACACTTCTCTCGCCTTCACACTTCGCATTCATTTCCTTTAGTCACGTATTATGGCCTAATCCCCCTTGCACTACGTCATATACATCGATATCTTCGTTTATCTCATGCTTACATGTGCACCGTAGATAGAAATACCACGCGTATTCAGTAGAATACACGTATAGTGCAAAATAGGGCATAACATCCTACCCACCTTAAAATAAAGTCCGTCCTCGGACTTCCTAGGGCGTGCACCTTGCTGAGGTCAGCTAGGTAGGATGGTCTTACTACCCATGAAGTATAAACAAGAATACGTATCTACCCCACACTCATATACATGATATACTTCACTAGCATCCATACACATTCACATTGCGAACAAGTCACAGATACATCCTATTACTCATCTAGTAGCACATCCATATCACTATATGCATCATTACATACACATATGCATATGTTTTTCACATAAACATCTAGGTACACATACTCACACCTTAACATATACATCACCCACCACAAATAAGCCTCCATACATATTATTACATGTATTTAAATTACTTCCCATATCTATATGCATATGGCATCACATCATATCCACATCACGACACATAACGTATCCATACATGGCGTGCTTTCAGATACATCACCATACACTCACGTATAAACAATTTGTATTCTATCTCTTTATGTATTTACATATACGTCTACATCCATGCACAAACATTCAACAATACACATTAATCTACACACCATTGCTTAGTAAGCAGGGTCGCCATCACGGTGTCACACCGTATGTACCCCGGATCCCTATACTCCTAATGCTTAGTCACATGGGCTTACTCACATCCATAGACACGTAAATACATACATACATACAATAGTTAGCCACATCTATATATACGTTCACGTGCACGTACTAGCACATGCATGATTAAGTCACATAAGGTTCACAATCATAACTATAAATTAGTATACACATAACATCACATCCATAGTAGCGTACCTACTGTCTCACACAGATAGGTACAAATACTACACACAACACACACGAGACATAATACGTTTCCTTCATATGCTATATATATATATATATATATATATATATATATATATATAATAAAACAGGGATGTTATCATGGGTTATTGGATAAGAGTTTTTGGATAAGATAAATTGGTTATGAGATAATGGATAAGAGAATTTGGATAATGGATAAGAGAATTTTGGTAATTGGGTATGTTTGTTGATACATTTTGTATGTTGAATTTGAGAGATGAGAAATTGGGGTTATGTAATTGATGACTAGGACAAACTTTGGAGGGAGGCTTTTGAATTTTTTGTTTGAATTTGGGGGAAAATTAGTTGGGTTAAACCAATGGGTTTGAATTTTGGGTTTGAATTTTAAAACACATGGGAGATAACTCAGTCGGTCCCCCTCCCCCCAAAAAGCTCGAGTCTTGCGCCAAAGCTTGCCTAATCAATTCTTGCGCCAGAGCTTGGCCTGTCATCCTCCTAGATCCACTCGCCAAAGCTTGCCTAGGGTTTCACCAGCTCAGATTCTGTTGATGTCAAGGAGAAGAAGACCCCTGCGGCTCATGGATCCCCTCCCGAGGCATGATTGGAAGAGCAACTGACGCCTGAGGACGATGAGGGAGGGAAGAAGCGTGAGTCACCAGAGAAACTGTAGGAAGAGCAAGAGGCAGGCGAGGGTTGTTTCCAAGAGAAGGATCGGACTCCAAAGCCCTCTCGATTTCGCAGGTAATTTTTGGGGAAATTTTGGGTTTTGTAGAACTTGGAAGGGTTTTAGAGCTAGGGTTTTGGTAAATCTGACACTTTTTGGTCGGGGCTTGGGAAAGTTTGGTTTTTGGACAAGGGATTTCGCTGAATTAGCGGTTTTGTGTGTTACAGGATTTTGAGTGGCTCACGGCTCAAGCGTAGAGGATAAGAAAGCTGTTCATCCAGTTCTTCTCAAAAAATTTATACATGCATCCTGAAGGTAGGCCACTAATGCAAGCCGTTTTCTCACACAAATCATTGACATTCAATGTTGAAGAATCCACCATTGTCTGTTCCAAGAAAAGCTTCTGTTTAGTATCATGCTTACCACACATCTCCTACTCATCCAAGCAAAGCTTCTGTAGGATTTGCACAAACATTAACCTCCATATTACAGCACATTATCCCTCTATTACTCCTAAACTCTTTTTTTACTATTACTCACTCCAGCTAGATTTCAGCTTTGCTGGCCGTGCTGAACTGGTGATGGTCAATATTGGAGGGTACGTTCTATTGGCTGATAATGTCGGAGGCACAATGTTCAGATAAGGCCGTGTACAGATTTCTTGCAAATGTTTTTTAAAAATAATACCATAGCCATTCCAACTGAAATTGTGTTTTCAACTGTGAACAAGTATTATTTTTTTCTAGAAACCGAGCAGATTTGAAATTGAAGACTAACCTGCATCGAGAACCCCATCTATGGTGGTGAGTTGATTTTTTTTTCAATTTCTTTTTCCTTTTTTTTGAAATTTGCGTCTTAATTTTGATGTTTTATTTTGTTAGGATTGAAGTGAAGTGGATTATCCCATGCTAGCAAAATTGGTTGTGGCTCATGCAAGGCCTCCCAATAATTTGTTGTTACTAGATGGGGAATTTGTCAGAGAGATTGTATGTCGATGAGTATAGTCCAAGGATTGATTGCGCCCAAGGTAAATTTTAAAAACCAACTTTCTTATCAATTTTTCATCCCAATTCTTTCGTTTCACATTAATTATGTAGAAACTGTTGGCTGATATGATTCCATTTGAAGCTTTAACAGAAATAAGGGTACATTTTTTTCTAGGCTTTTGAAAATTGCCCATTTTGTTAAGTTGGGATTTGTGTTCGTAAAATTTGTTTCTTTACTATTTTCATTGATATTAAGAAAGACTCATGTCCTAGATATATGTTTGCGTGTTGATTGACTTGCATGTGTTTGATGAAATGATGTTAAAGCTTTGACCTTTTTGAGAGTTATTTTAAGAGTTTAGAACATTTTGAAACCTAATGAATAATTTTTTGGGTGAAAGTTTGAGAAAAAGAACCATGTGTATGTTGTTTTCCATTATATATGCTAATTACTGACCATGTTGGAATTTGGACTCTGTTGTTGACCAACTTTCAATTTCAATAGCCTCAATTTCAATGTATCTGTAGGCATTCTAGCATACGCATTGTGTTAACATGAAAGTAACTCAAAGAAAAATAAGAGTGCATTCAAGATATGTTCCAATTACAGTAACTCCAGAAGGGTTGGTTTTGGTGTTGCCCTTCACATGTTGTTTTTCAAAGGAAGATCAAGAATCAAAACGACCAAAATAAGCATAATTCGTCACCACAACCACTATGCACATTCAAGATATATGGTTCTTTCTTAGGACCAGAAATATGTGGCTTTCGATAATTCTGCAGTAGACGCTGAGATAACAGCCAAGGTAAATAGTGAGACTCGACAAAGGAAGATATATGTTGGCTTTGGCCAGTCGAAGACTAGCGATTTAAAGGTTGTTTTGTTCAGGAAAGAAGGAATGTCAATGAGGATGAGTGTACACAGGAACATTCTTTTAGAACAGAACATAGAAGTTTTTTAAAGATAAGCTTGCAATAGAGTCTCCAGCATCCTGTATTGAAATAGAGGAATGTTATGTCTAGAATTATGTTGAAACTGTTGGTTTGATGTATTGCAAAGAAGTAAAGCATAGATTGATTAAGCAAAGGTTTCCATATGCACTACACATACCGAAGGTACGTTCCTATCAAATGGTGCTTATTTTTGTCTGTTCATATATAAAACTGATGAATTTTTTACTATTTATGTACTGCAAAGAAGAAAATGAACTGAAGTATCGCTGGTGAAATGAATTTAATAACTGATGAATTTTTCTACATATTGTCATGTGAAATGATTTTATCCTATTGTCCTGTGGATTAATAAATCTTGGGATTAACAAATTTACTATTTACTTGAATTTATCATCAGTTATTCGTTTTGCTTCCTATTATCCTGTGAAATGAATTTTGCTTTCCATTGTCCTGGGTATATTGTCATGCAAAATGAATTTATTAAATGGGTATATTGTCCTGTGAAATGAACTGAAGTATACCCAGATTAACACCTACCAAATCATAGGACAATGGGAAGCAAAATTTCGATTCATTTTCCCATAACCAATCACCGAAAATAAACCGATGACTTGTGCCTTTATTAATAAAGGCATAAGAAAATGAATTCAAGCAAAAAAATATACAATAACTGATGACTTATACCCGAGATAATAGGCTAAGAACTGGTGATGATTTAACTAAAAGAACAGAGATCAATATCCATTATTAGTGAAGATAGTTCTTAGCAATTCTGAACCTACATCATAATATCTCCATAACCATTTCTGTTATAATTCACTGGCAAAATATAAGTCATTTCTGTTATGCACCTCTACTTAAGGGAACTGATATTCTGAGGACTCTGTGCAGGTTGTTGTGATTGGCTTTTTTGATGAATCAACCAAACATCAGAGCAGATCTAAATTATTCAGTGTCTTTGGTGATGCATGTCTCGCTGCAGAAATGGTTCAAGATGGGGTTTATTGTTGGCATGTGTTCATGGCATATGTTCTTGGCATGGTTAATTTCTTTTTATAGAAAATGAACTTGAGTATCGCTTTCAGGTTGTTTACGAGTGTTTTCTCACCACTGCTCGTTAACCGCCAGATGTGAGGTCAACGTGGTCAAGGGGCCGGTTTGGGGGTCCCTTGGGTTCGTCGAGCCCGCTTGTACTCGACGTGGGAGAGCTGAGGGGAAGCCTTGGCTCGGTGAGTCACGCTCGGCCTCGGTTGGGTTGGGCTCTGCCTCAGTTGTATCCGCGTCGAGGGGAAGCCTCGGCGCCTTAAGATTGAGTCTGTGGTTGATCAGTCGTCCACCTGGCGACTATGTCGGTGATGGCCGACCGACGCCGAGGGGTAGCCTCTGCGTCTCGGATGCCTTCTTCCTGGACAGATGAAGAAACTCGTCAGGGAGGCCGGACCTAGGTTCCGGCCAAAGCCCCTCCGATGCCTAAGTCAGATCAGGATCTGAAAGGATACTCGGCGGGGGAGATCTGGCTTGTGAAGAAGCCGGAGCGTCAACCCAGGCGGCGCGAGTATTGGGGGAGGGAGGAAATGGAGTGGCGAAAGCCTAGGTCGTTGATGGAGTACCTCTGTGTAGGTTACCTAAGTTTCCTCCCCCTGCTTCGTCGTCCTGGCCTTCCCCTTATAGGGTTCTTCCTGATTGCCCCATGTGTTCCTGGCATATGTTCCTGGCATGGTTAATTTCTTTCTACAGAAAATGAACTTGAGTATCGCTTTCAGGTGAAATGAATTTTGCTTCATTTTGTCATGTGAAATGAATTTTGCTTTCCATTGTCCTGAGTATATTGTCCTGCGAAATGAATTTATTAACTAGGTATATTGTCATGTGAAATGAACTGAAATATACCCGGATTAACACCTACCAAATCACAGGACAATGGGAAGCAAAATAGGTGATAGGATGGTTGCCAGAAAAGACAATAAGTTTTTCCATTGTAAGGTAGAAAATTCTATTAGAACTATTTTAAATTTTGGGTTAACCATGTTGTTCTGTCTGGATGAAGGAACTGGGAATTTCAAGGGATTGCCTGGAGTTTGCAAAGAGAGAATACAAGTTATGGGTAAGCTTAGCAATCTTTTTCGACACTTTGATACATTAACACTATATTTGATATTAGGTTCATCTTGAAGCTTGGAAGGAGAGCATCAATGTTCATGCCTCTTTCAGGAGTTTACTTCTTGCTTGAAGTATTGCATTATGTACTAAAATCAGGACATGCCACTGAAATTCTCAGTTATTTGCTCCAGGTGGCCGGCAATGACACAAAACATAGATTCTACCTCAAAAGGTTAAATTTATAAATGAGAATGTCTATTTATCATGAATTTTTTGTCGTTATGGTGCTAAAGTTGGATCTAAAGTTGGATCTGTTCTTTCGGTCTCAAGCACTACCACCCAGATTGCCTCAAGACACTATACTAGCTGAAGGAATTGGGAATTTCAAGGATTGCCTGGAGTTTGCAAAGAGAGAATACAATTTATTGGTAAGATTAGCAATCTTTTTCGACACTTTGATACATTACCACTGTTACGACCTAAAGATCGTAGGAGCCCGACTCCCGCCCGGATCCGTTAACATACCCCATTAACTCACCTTTACACAAAAGGGCCGCCGCCCCGAAAATCCGGGGCATCATGGAGACAGGCGCGCCTTGCAGCGCTCCCCGAACCGGCCGAGGCGGACCACCGCAGCCGGCCGACTCTTAGTCCGACGCTAACGACAAACAACCTAAGGATAAGGACACCTGACACATACGTCACCCGACCATCCGACAAAGCACCCCCAGACGGAAGAGCCACCTGACAGATAACGCTTTCACTTTCGGCTCTGACATCCCGACAAAAGCACCCCTGGGCCGTTGCGCCGCCTGACAAAGGCAGGTCAGAGACTCCTGTTCCCGGCGTCCTTGTCCGAAGCCTCCGCCGACACCCGGGCCAGCTCAGCACGCCTAGTCATCACCCGTCAGGTATAAATACCCCTTCTCCTCTTACGGAGAAGGGGTTGCTGCAGAATTCTCTCTCATTTAACTATTCACACACGAGTGCAAAGGTCTTCCATATCTTTGTTCTCCCACATATAGCTCGCCACGCGCGGTCGACACACCGTTAGTCAGACCGGCGTGACCAGCCCCCCATTTTAAGCCCTATCACTGACTTAGGCATCGGAGGGGCTAAGGGTTGAACCCCCAACCCAGCCCTTCTGACGAGTTGTTCGTGTTGCAGGAGAGCTCGCCTATCAACACCAGTCGGCGTCACCCCCCCTGCCGTTCAACCTTGTCCAGCCGCATCCGGCGAGATTCAGCCCCGCGACCGTCACTGGCGTCGAGATCGACTTCTTCACCCCACTAATCGCTTGTCAAATAGCCTACCTAAACCCCCTTCTCCACATAACCACCGTGCCCTTGGTTCCCATTAATACAAATTCATTGTACGCGAGTTCCACCTCGTAACAATTGGCGCCGTCTGTGGGAACGAAGGGTCACACCCATGTTAGATTCCATACCGATCTCGCGGAACCCGGACCATGGCAAAGATCCCGTGGGAGAGATCGAACAAACTTCCAGAGCCCCTGAACGTGAGGCGAAACCTCCACCCTCAGTTCGAGGAGGAGGGGGAGGATATGGGGCTCGCTGAGGAGATCGCGGCCCAGCAAAGGCTCCTGGAAGAGGAGGTAGAAGTCGCGCAGCGGTGGAGGCGCCTGGGGGAGGCGGCCACCACGCAGAGGCGTCTGGACGAGGCGGCCGAGACCACCCGGAAGGCTTACCAGGAAGAGGAGGCCGCCCGCCGCCAGCTTCGCTTCATCATCGCGGAGCGCGAGAGGCTGAGGATGGAGAACAGGAGCAACCGAGAACTCCTGGACGAGGCGACGACGGCCCGGTGGCCTG
Source organism: Scilla litardierei (assembly GCA_030789695.1). Taxonomy (NCBI): domain Eukaryota; kingdom Viridiplantae; phylum Streptophyta; class Magnoliopsida; order Asparagales; family Asparagaceae; genus Scilla; species Scilla litardierei. The sequence continues at coordinate 46,845 of JAULAV010008756.1, forward strand.
GGAACGGGCGGGACCCGTTGCTGAACAGGTCCCCGCCTGGAGGGGGCGGCCCCCATCACCAACACCACCCCTCTGATACCCTGCGCGAGGAAGCCGTTTGTCGGTAACTACGCTTCCTCACCACCGAGCGTGAAAGACTCCTTCGGGAGAATCAAGAACGGATGGAGGCCCGAGAAGAGCTGGCCAGGAGGCGTGGGCGCTGGGAGGACCGTAGCCCGCAACCCGTCGAATCCTCGGCCCAAGGAAGGAGCCCCGCCTGGAGACCGTCGGGCTTGCGCCGGATCGCTCGATATCCCATAAGTTCTGCCAAGAGTTCCGGGCCGGGCGAACAAAAAAGAAGCCCTTAGACTATCTCAGCACGATAGTCCAAAGGGAGGGGGAGGGAACGGGAAGATACCTCCGCCGCTTTCAGGAGGAGAGACGGGCGGTGGTGACATGCGGCGACGAGGTGCTTATGCTGGCCTTCAAGACGGGGCACCAACCGACTATGAAGCAGATGGGCCCCGGCCGCACCCTCGGCCGAGGCAGGAGGAAAGGGGGCGAGGCCGCGATCAGATGGCCCTACCGCGGCGGGAGCCACCCGAGCCCCGCCCGCTAGATCGCCCTGGCCCGGCTCGCGAGTTCGCTCCGGCACGGAGGCCCCCCGGAGTCATCCCAAGTGCTGGCCGCGGCAACGTCGGAGCCTCCCCAGGACTCCCTTAAGAGAGAAATCGAGCGGCTGATCCAAGCGGGTCACCTGGGGAACTTTGTCGCGGGAAGGCGGGTGGCGGCAGAAGAGAGAGCCCCCCGGAGGAAGGGGGACGGGAACCCCCGGCGAACCGCGATAAGGAGGAGCCTCGCCCCCCAAGGGCGGTCATGCGTATTGAGATGATAACTGGAGGCCCTTCCTCGGCGGGGCGGGCGCCCGCCATCCTGGAGGCCGGGGCCCGACAGGTGATGACGGCAGCCGCCAGCCACCGACCGAAGCGAAGAAGGACACACCGACCCCCCATCACCTTTACCGAGGAAGACTGGCAGGAGTCCTTGTCCGAAGCCTCCGCCGACACCCGGGCCAGCTCAGCACGCCTAGTCATCACCCGTCAGGTATAAATACCCCTTCTCCTCTTACGGAGAAGGGGTTGCTGCAGAATTCTCTCTCATTTAACTATTCACACACGAGTGCAAAGGTCTTCCATATCTTTGTTCTCCCACCTATAGCTCGCCACGCGCGGTCGACACACCGTTAGTCAGACCGGCGTGACCAGCCCCCCATTTTAAGCCCTATCACTGACTTAGGCATCGGAGGGGCTAAGGGTTGAACCCCCAACCCAGCCCTTCTGACGAGTTGTTCGTGTTGCAGGAGAGCTCGCCTATCAACACCAGTCGGCGTCACCCCCCTGCCGTTCAACCTTGTCCAGCCGCATCCGGCGAGATTCAGCCCCGCGACCGTCACTGGCGTCGAGATCGACTTCTTCACCCCACTAATCGCTTGTCAAATAGCCTACCTAAACCCCCTTCTCCACATAACCACCGTGCCCTTGGTTCCCATTAATACAAATTCATTGTACGCGAGTTCCACCTCGTAACAACCACTATACTGGATATTAGGTTCATATTAAAGCCTGGAAGGAGAGCATCAATGTTCATGCCTCTTTCAGGAGTTTACTTCTTGCTTAAAGTATTGCATATGTACTAAAATCAGGCCATGCCACGGATATTCTCAACTATTTGCACCAGGTGGACGACAATGACACAAAACATAGATTCTACCACAAAAGGTTAAATTTACAGATGAGAATGTTAATTTATCATGAATTTTTTGTCGTTATGGTGCTAAAGTTGGATCTGTTCTTTCAGTCTCAAGCACTAGACCCAGATTGCCTCAAGACACTATACTGATGAAGGAACTGGGAATTTCAAGGGATTGCTTGGAGTTTGCAAAGAGAGAATACAAGTTATGGGTAAGATTAGCAATCTTTTTCGACACTTTGATACATTAACACTATACTGGATATTAGGTTCATCTTGAAGCCTGGAAGGAGAGCATCAAATGTTCATGCCTCTTTCAGGAGTTTACTTCTTGCTTGAAGTATTGCATTATGTACTAAAATCAGGCCATGTAAGAAGAAATAATTTGCATTACGTACTTGCACAATGTGTTACTAAATTAAGTAGAACTGCAAATGGTCTTTAATACACTGCTATTTCTGTCCAGATTGAGGAAGCTCATAGTTATGATTGCATATTGACTGTTGTTCATTATTACAACAGAGAATTTGGATTTGGCCAACAGAAATGCTTGATTAAATCTCCACCCAAGGACGCTCATATATAGGAAGCATTGGCTATTGGATAAACTTGGGGTGCTTTTGTAAGTTGTCATTTTTCATAAGCTCAGTCTATATGTTTTTTGCCTACAATTTATCCCAAAACATTCTAACCATACATATTTAAAATTTTATAGGCTCCCAAGCCATCATTTGGCCCTAACAAAGCATGTGAATGCTATCTATCATCCTTATTTAAGGAATGAGCTGAAATATGATCTTATTTAACATGAAGTCATTGCTACTTTAATGAGATGCCATGTTATGGTTAATAACAAAGTTAGAATTGATAAAACTTATCCCGTTGGAATCATGTGTATGTTATTTACTCTATTTCATCGTTTATTTCTATTAACCTCTTGACATTTTCTTTTCAAGCCTATCCCTTTTCTCATCACCTTTTGAATATTCATGCAGGTTTTTTATTTGTGTTCACGAGTTATATTAAATGTCTAATTTTATTAATGTATTATTTTGTAGCTGTTGTTTCTATCCCACAGACAAATGAGAACTTCCATCTATTATATGATGCCAATGGATTTTTCTGCCTCCATTCTATCAAGGATGATGAAGCTAAGGTATGATGCCATTTTCATTTTGTTAATGTGAATTTATCAAATGAACTGATTTTTAAATGAATATAGTGTGGAAGCTAATAGATTGCACCCTGATACATTTTGTTGAAAATTAGGGCAACAATAGAAGCATATCAGTAAATTTGAGATAGAATGGGATTTGTTTTTTCTCAAATAAGTAATGAGTTGGGGGACAGACATGGGACATCGGACATGGGGACATAAATTGCACAAGTTATGATATTTCACTCCTTTGTTTTTTTCTATTTACTGCTTTGTGACGATCCAATATGTCTGATGTTCTAATTTGCAGTACCATATGCTTCTCGGCTGGTGGTGCTTTTCTCAATTCTTAAAAATTTATTTGAAAAGGAAGTTTCTCAGAAGGTACTGCTTTTCTCAATTCTTAAAAATTTATTTGAAAAGAAAGTTTCTCAGAAGGTACTGCTAATCTCTTCTGTGTTCCATGCTTAGTTGATATTCAGAACTTTGTTATCACACTAATGCCAACTTTTAGCATTTTTGAGATGAAAGTACTACAAATTCTTTATACCAAATTGTTGCAAAATCCATATCCTTTTTTGTACAAATTTTTGTTGATATAGAAATATTTCTGAAGCTTATTTTTTATGTTCATCTTTTAGTGGCTTTTTGCAATGGTATGTGTTTCAGAGTGTTTTCTCACTACAAAGCGTTGACCATGGACAATCCGGTCAACGTGGTCAATGGGCCCGTTTGGGTCCCTCGGGCGAGTCGAGTTGGTGCAGTAGAGGCTCGAGTCGGATCAGCAGACGACGTGGAGCGCATCGACCGGGTTGATTCGGGGCCTTCGTCCGTTGGTAGGGCGAGGGGTAGCCTCGACCCAGGTCGAGACGCTCGGCCTCGGTCGGTTGCTCTCGGCCTCGGCAGTCGGACGACGAGGGGAAGCCTCAATCGTCCAGCTGGTTGCGTGGTCGGCGAGGGGCGGAGGGGAAGCCTCGGCCCGTGGATCTGATGCCCTCCTGCGTAGACGAGAACGCTCGTCAGGGGGCCGGACCTTGGTTCCGGCCAAATCCCCTCCGATGCCTAAGTCAGACAGAGATCTGAAAGAGGAGGCCCGACGGAGACGGTTCGACTCGTGAGGAGATCGAAACGGCGTCTCACGGCACGAGCGGGGGAGGAAGGAGATGAAATGGGGGAACTAGGTTGTTGATGGAGTACCTTATTGAAATATTTCTGAAGCTTATTTTTTATGTTCATCTTTTAATGGCTTTTTGCAATGGTATGCATGAGATGGGCTCGTGTCTTTTTTTGTGTCGATGCGATGCAGGCTTCTCATGTTTACATCAATAGCAATGGTTTCAAAGGATTTGCTGCAAGATAGATGGAATAGCAAGCTTCATTCTTCGCAGGTTTGATGATGGAGCATTTCATGGTAACCTTTATGGGTTTGATGATGGAGCATTTCATGGTAACATTTATGTTTTTTTGCATTTTGTTCATTTCTTTTTCTTGGAGTATTTAGGTGCTTACTGTTAAACTTAATTACTTGATCATTGTTGTTAAGGAATGCATATACATAAATTTATGTTCGAGGGTTTCCGTTGGCATTCATTTGGACCTACCATGCTTCGCTAGAGGGAAGCAATTGAGTAAGTGATCTATATCTATTTTAATTGAATTGGAGTCTATTAATTTTGGATGGATTGAGATGTTGATTACGATCCTAAGTATTCAGACAATGTTTTTTTGCAGGGGTTCTGGATTAGGTAGTAGTTGGCAGGGGTTCTGCATCCTAAGCATTTGAGTAAGCTCAAAATTCTTGCAGCATGTTGCTTGGCTATTAGTCTGTTATAACTGGATGGCAAACGATCGCAATTGCTCCAGCAACCCATCAGGTTTATCATGCTGGAGACTTGGCACTTTGCCACACAAAAATTGAAGCAGTCTTTGGCAAAAAGTTAGAAAAGTAAGGCTCTCATAAAGCAACAAGCGAAGAAAAGGTAATAACCTTGGTAACATACTTTGAATAAAATTTCAACTTCATGAAGTGTTGACCAAAAATAGATACGAGGTTTGAAGCGGAGCCATATATTCAATTCTAATCATGTGGTACAAATTAGCATGGCTAAGCTAGGAGCCAGAATACATTTTGAACCGGAGTCCATTGACAAAATTGCAGAAGAAAATAGATGATGTATTATTGTAATCATACACCAATTAGTTCAAAAAAACACTCGACTAATTCATTCATTCGATGTGTGTAAATTACATATTGATACAGAGGATGAGGACGGTCTCCTTGAAGGAATGAAATAATTGCCTAACTTACATACATATTGGACAGATCTTCAAGAATTGTTGAGTTAGGTGATGATGAATTAGAAGGGGAAATCATAAATGTAGCTTCATGCTCCTGACGCATCCCACAACCTTCTGACGCATCCCACAACCTTCTTCGGAGATGGATCGTGTGGTCCTCTATCTCGCTGGCCTGATGTGCGTTATTAGCTCCTTTTCTGTAGAGGGCTTTAGATCATCGACAATGGGGTGATTTAGCTATTTTCGATTCCTTTTTGACATTTTTCGACGATTTCGAGTTGGGCTTTGGATTGAAGTTTGCTTCTTTTTGGTGTTTAGGGTTGGAATTCCAGTGGAAAGAGAGGGCTGTTCCAATATGGCCGTGCTGACATCTCTTGCATTACACTGCCGTAAAAATTCCAATAAAGTTTTCTTTACATCTTTGTGTGTGGCTATACTCATCTTATTGTTAATGTTTAGGTGGTTGGGTCAAGGCAGTGGCCGTTGATTTCATGATACAGAGCCTCTGTAAGAACACAATCACCAAAACTGGAAATGATTGATTTCTGTATAAGCCCAACAGAGATGGTGATGATGGTATTATCAGGTAATGTGTTGAATTTTTTTGTATGATGATTTTTTTGCTGCTATTTTCTCCATTTATGAGTAGATTTTCTTAATACAAACTTCCAGCTAACAAGGAACTGTGTTTGTACTTTGATTGGTGGTTTAAATATAATTTTCTCAAAATGCGATTAATTGATGTGAAGTTGACAAATTTAACTTATTTTTTAAATATTTATTGTTGTAACATGTCAGGAAGCTATTGTTATATTTCTAGAACAAGTAGAGGAATGAAGCCAACATAAACAATCAGTTTCAGGTATCATATGCATCAGAAAATATTGTTATACAGCATTGAGACATACTTTCAGTTGTGCACACAAACATATTTATTCTTAAATTTTGGTAGGTAATGTCAATGTTGCAATCTTTTGCCCATTATCATGATGGTATCATATTATTTGTTACCTTTCGCCTTAGGCCTCTTTTGGGAATAAGGTTAATATAGGCCAAACCCAATTCACCCTATTAACAAGCCTAACTATGGGAAACCCAAAATAAATCTATTTGGATGTCATTTCCAAGTGGAAGTGGAAGTGGAACTGTACTTTATGAATGGAGAAAATAGCAGCAGAAAAAATTCCAGTTGATTTAATTAGTATAAGATTTTTTATGAGTTAATATTTTCTCCATTGGAAAGATGACTTAATATTTTCTTATGAGTTGGTTTTTACGGAGAAAATAGCAGGAGAAATGGCAGTTGCATAAGAAAATACATTCATAAGATTATTCAATAGAAAGATGAGTAGATTTTTTTCTGTTGCTATTTTTTCCCATAAGAATCTTATGAATGCTGAATTCTGCTGCTATTTTTTTGCTGGTATTATCAGAATAATCATATGAATGATAAATTCTATGGCTGTTTTCTTTATTTATGTGTTGCTTTTCTTATAAATTTACGCAAAAAATCTAGTGGAAAGTGAGTTGATTTTCTTATGAATTGATAAAATAGCAGCAGAAATAAATCTATTCTCATCATTTGAGTTAATTAGTATAAGATTATTCAAGTTTCCAATACAATGTTCTCCTAAAGTTAGCATTCTCCAGGATTTGCAATGACTGTTTTACTATGGACAGTGAACCAAGTGATCTATAATTCAACCATGAAAGGGGCGACTATAGATGGTCATGCGATTTTACAACAATATATCTATAGTGGGTCCTCAATTTTGAGGAGGCTTTGTTTTGTTCAGTCTAAGTTTACAGGACTAATGGTCCATCTGGAAACACAACTTGGGTGGCCGTCATTAGAAACAATTAGCTTATTATTGTAAATGCGGGTGATTCTTGCTATGTAAGTTCAAGGGTCAGGTATCCTACTCTGGTGTAGCTACATATCATTAACACAGACCTGAAATTTTATGTACAAATTTTGATATTTTCATGCAGGCATACATTTTATCGAGGGATCATAAGCCTAAACTTGAACTTGAGGCTGATAGAGAGAGATAGAGACGATTCTAAAAGAAAGAGGTTTTATCCATGTTGGATGAGTAAACGGAAGCTTGAACCTTGCAATGGCAATAAGCAATCATATGCCACTTTACAGAAACAAAGTTATTTGCATGCAGAGTGTATTGCAATTATACCATATTTGTGTTGTAGGAGACAAGGAATTCAAGCAAAACAAATTTTTGCCAGCTCAAAAGCAAACTGTTACTGCCAATCTCTATAAACGAACAATATCGTATGCTCTTTCTTCATATTTAATCTATTGAGCTTCAAATTAGTATTAGAACTACTTTGTTCACCAAGATGGTCTGTAAAGAGATGATCGTTGGCTCATATGATTTTCTATATTAGGTGGAACTCTGTGAGGATGATGACTTTATTGTTTTAGCATGCAATGGCTTATGATGAGGCTTTCTTTGCCATTTATAGTCTGTTCATATATTCAATTCATATACTTGAATTGGAAATGAGTCTGTTCATATACTCTATTCATATACTTGAATTGGAAATGAGTCTGTTCAAATATTCTATTTATTTAGTTGAATTGGAAATGAGTATGTTCATATATTCTATTCATATACTTGAATTGGAAATGAGTCTTTTCAAATATTCTATTCATATACTTAAATAGGACATTATTCTGTTCATATACTTAATTCATATTCATATACTGCTAGAAAATCGTAGCTCCATGGTCTGCTATTTGCTATTCTCCTGGTGAGTTGCACTCGACCCAATGGCAAAGAGAGGGGCTCACCTTTAATCGGCATCACATAGGTTTGATATTGATGAACTTAAGCTGTGGATACTGTGTTCATATACTTAAATCGGTGGTAGTCTGAAATTATTAATGGGGATTACTAGATGTGAAGGTGCAGCTCAGTTAATATTGGGTGTTTTAATTAAATTATATTGACCTTTCTAGCACATTTGAGTTGTATGTTAACTATAGTTGTGTTATTAGTTGCTCAAAATATTCTATTTGAGTTGTAAGTTATTTCTCAGACTTCTACTAAATAAATTTGAGAATATTTGTTTGTTTCCTACAGGTGACAACATCAGCTAGGAAAATTTCAAACTTGCATATTCCAAACTATCCAACTCTCCTGTCACAGCTGTTATGCCAGGTTTAGTGTTAACTACTGAATTTGATGAAGTATAAGATGAAAGACTTGATGATCCATGAATATAGCATGAAGAAGTTATAGGAGTGCTTAGAAGTGGTGTATTTCAAAAGAAACAATCTTTCTGGATCATATAATTTATGTCAGGTTGTCAACCTATGTGAAGGGGTAAGTAGTAGAATAAGCCAATATCATATCATTCTGCAAACTTTTACTAGCCTTACAAGAAGTGGAACATTTTGGTTTTCATTTTCACAAAGTTAAGAAAATGCAGCAACAGAGTGATCAGTTGTTTGTCTTAACTTATTTGGATAACCAACAACCGAAATATGCATGTCCTTAGATCATTAGTATGTTAAGAAGCAGCAGCATCTTCAATATGATAGAGTAAACTACTATCTGTCCAACGATTTGCTGCACCGTGAGGGAACTAAATCGGTTGCCTACATTTGCATTCCCCATTATATTAACACAATCAACAGCCATTTGCATCAAAATGATAAAACTGCAATGTTTTTTCACTTTCTGTTCAAGTTTAGTGTTGGTTGTTGAGACACAAATACAAATTTTTTTGAATGATTGAACTCGACATATCTGGGAAACAAATTTGGGAAGAATTATTAGGATTATTGGTTATTTACTAAATTGTATCTTCAATTTTGCAAGTTGCATTTCATTTCTTTTCTCTTTGCAGAAGATGTTTGTTTTCAAATTGTTACGAGTTTGATCAAGAACAGACAATGAAAAACACAAGCAAAAACACACAGATTTACGTGGAAACCCCAAGACGGGGAAAAAACCACGGGCAGAGGAGAGAAATTCACTATATCGAAGATCTGGTACAAAAGGGGGAGAAGTGCGGCGGCTAAAAATAGGTTAAAGCCGAAACCCTAGATTACATCATATTTATATGGGGAAAACAGAAAAGCCCGATCCCTCCGCTACCACCACAGAGCCCTGAAAATTTCCCAATAAATGTCGCGCCGCGAGCTCTTCGGGTCGGGTCACTAAACCGGATTCGGGTCACACACTTTAACAATCTCCACCTTGACACGAATTCCAATGCAAGGAATAATACGCACAATCTTCGATGAAACTGATCTCCACCTCTTCCACAAAAGCCCCAAAGGGCTTAACTCAGCAACGAACACCTACCAAGTCCAAGCAATGCTCAAACTTGGCTATAGGGAGTGACTTGGTCATCATATCAGCAGGATTGTCGTGTGTACTAACTTTGCTCACTACAATATCACCACGAGCAATAATCTCACGCACAAAATGATACCGCACATCGATGTGCTTTGTTCTCTCATGAAACATCTGATCCTTTGTAAGGAAAATAGCACTCTGACTGTCACAAAAGACTGTTGTAATCTGTAAATCTTCACTAAGTTCACCAAACAGTCCTTTCAACCAAATAGCTTCCTTACAAGCCTCTGTAATAGCCATGTACTCAGCCTCTGTAGTTGACAGTGCAACTGTAGTCTGCAAAGTAGCTTTCCAACTGATAGCGCAGCCACCAACAGTAAAAACATACCCTGTAAGTGATCTCCTTTTATCAAGGTCTCCAGCAAAATCAGAATCTACATAACCGATGACTCCATCTCTATTTCTCCGAAATGCAAACAAATGTCAGTAGTGCCACGTAAGTATCTGAAAATCCATTGAACCGCTTTCCAATGTTCTTTACCAGGATTTGCCATGTACCTGCTAACTGCACTGACATCATATGATAAATCTGGACGTGAACAGACCATAGCATACATGAGAGATCCCACTGCACTAGAATATGGAACTCGTGACATATAATCAATCTCATCATCTGATTGTGGAGATAAAGTAGATGAAAGTCTGAAATGAGCTGCTAATGGAGTAGTAACAGGTTTAGATTTCTGCATATTAAATCTGCAGAGAACTTTCTCAATATAACCTTTCTGACTAAGGTACAATTTTCCTGCTTTTCTATCTCTCAGAATCTCCATCCCAAGTATCTTCTTTGCCGCTTCCCAAATCTTTCATCTCGAACTCTTTACTAAGCTGCACTTTGACCTTTCTTATCTCTTCTTTATCCTTGGCTGCTATTAACATATCATCAACGTATAAGAGTAGGTAAACAAACGACCCATCAACACTCTTCTTAAAATAGACACAACTGTCATAACTGCTTCTATTGAACCCATGAGTAGTCATAAATGAATCAAACCTCTTATACCATTGCCTAGGCGATTGCTTAAGGCCATAAAGAGACTTTTTCAACAGGCAAACAAAGTCTTCCTTTCCTGAGGCTATAAAGCCCTCTGGTTGTTGCATGTATATGTCCTCCTCAAGTTCTCCATGCAAGAAAGCTGTCTTCACATCCAACTGCTCAAGCTCAAAATCGTGTATGGCAACGATACCAAGCAAAGCTCGAATCGAACTATGCTTTACAACTGGAGAAAACACATCTGTGAAGTCTACACCTGGAACCTGGCTATAGCCTTTTGCAACTAGTCTTGCTTTATATCTGGCTTCTTCAACTTCTGGTATTCCTTCCTTCCTTTTAAACACCCATTTACAACGAACAGCTTTCTTACCCTTAGGTAATCGTACTAAGTCCCATGTGCCATTTTTATGAAGTGATTCCATCTCCTCTTGCATGGCAATCATCCATCTGCCAGAATCATTACAATTAATTGCATCCGAGTAGGTAGAAGGTTCTTCACTAGAATCAATTCCTTCGGCCACATTTAAGGCATAAGCAACCAAATCAGCCTCACCAAACCTCTGCGGAGGCCTTATATCTCTCCTAGGCCTGTCTTTAGCAATAGAATACTGTGGTGTGACTCGTGGTGGTGAGGGAGCAGCACCATCCTGCATCTCTGAACTGGACTGAGATGTAGAGTTTGGCATAAGTCCTGACTGAATCTCAAACTCAACCTGCGTGCTTGATTTCTGTGGGGTTTTATCACAAGTATCTCTAGAAGACGAGTCAGAAAGCATAGCAGTTTCATCAAAGATAACATCCCTACTGATTAAGACTTTTCCAGTTTCTGGACACCATAATTTATATCCCTTAACACCATGTTATAGCCAATAAAGACACACTTTATAGATCTAGGTTCCAGTTTCCCATTATTAACATGAGCATATGCAGGACAACCAAAAACCTTCAAATCAGAATAACTAGCAGGAGTACCGGACCATACCTCTTGTGGAGTCTTCTTTTCGATAGCAGTAGAAGGAGAGCGATTAACAAGGAAGCAAGCTAAAGAAGCGGCTTCTGCCCAGAAAGACTTAGCTAAACCTGCATTAGAGAGCATACAACGTACTTTCTCCATCAATGTCTTATTCATGCGCTCTGCCACACCATTTTGCTGCGGAGTATGACGAAACTGTACGATGTCTCATGATTCCTTCTGATTTGCATAAAACATTAAACTCATCAGAACAAAACTCCAAGCCATTATCAGTGCGGAGATATTTTATTTGCTTCCATGTTTGCTTCTCAGTCATAATCTTCCACTCTTTAAATGTAGCTAACACATCACTTTTTTGCTTCAAGAAGAACGCCCAAACTTTTCTGGAAAAGTCATCAATAATGGTGAGCATATAATTAGCGCCTCCCTTAGAAGGCACCCTAGACGGTCCCCAAAGATCAGAATGTATATAATCAAGTACACCCTTTGTATTGTGGATGCCTTTCATGAATCTGACTCTCTTCTGCTTCCCAAAAATGCAATGCTCGCAGAACTTCAATTTACTGATGCTCTGACCATCAAGAAGTCCTCTTCTGCTTAATTCAGCCATTCCATTCTCACTCATATGTCCAAGACGCATATGCCAAAGTCTAGTAACCTCACCATCGGACAAGCAAGACGTAGTTACTGCTGCATCACCTGTAACTGTAGAACCCTGCAAGACATATAAGTTTGCAGATCTTCTCTGTCCTTTCATTGCAACAAGGGCACCTTTGCTAACCTTCAGAACTCCACCTTCACCAGTGTACTTGTACCCTTTAGAATCAAGAGTACTCAAGGATATAAGATTCCTCTTCAGATCTGGAACGTGTCTCACTTCACCAAGTGTTCTGACAATTCCATCAAACATCTTAGTTCTGACAGTCCCAATGCCAATTACCTTGCAAGATGCATTATTTCCCATCAACACTGCACCTTTAGAGACAGTTTCATATGTTGAAAACCAGTCCTGGTTAGGACACATATGAAATGTACAACCTGAATCAAGAATCCAATCCTCGCAAGGTTTGGAGTCACCATCAGAAGCAACTAGGAGCTCTCCATCACTGTGATTATCTTCAGCAACACTAGCTTCACCAGAATTTTCCTGTTGTTTTCCTTTCTGATTGCCAGCAGCTCTTTTATTTTTATTCTGCAACTTATAACATTCAGACTTTATGTGCCCCTTTTTCTTACAGTACCTGCAGATCTTGTCTCTGTTGCTAGATTTCGATCTGCCTCTCACATCACCCCCTGAATTTCTCTCTTGTGGCCTCCCTCGAACAATAAGGCCCTCTCCCTGACCTTCAGATCCTGTCACAAGCTGCTTCATCTTCTCTTGGAGAATAGAGCATCATAAACTTCATCTATTGTTAGAGTATCACGACTATATAAAATAGTATCTCTGAAAGTCATATATGAAGAAGGCAGCGAACATAATAGAATCAACCCTAAATCTTCTTCATCATACTTAACCTCCAATGTCTCAAGATCAGAAACAATCTCTTTAAAGATAGTTAAGTGTTCATCCAAAGACGTACCTTCAGACATACGGTGAGAATATAATCGCTGCTTCAGATGTAGTTTGCTGGTTAGACTTTTCGTCATGCACAACTGCTCCAACTTCAACCACAAAGCAGCGGCGGTTTTCTCCTTCAAAACATCCTGTAAAATCTGATTCGACAGATGAAGGTGAATCTGAGATAGGGCCTTTCGATCCTTACGATGTTTTTTCCTCCAGCGTCCAAGACGAGGGCATCTTATCAAACCCTAGCAGCGCATCATCCAAATCCATCTGTGCGAGAACAGCCCGCATCTTGACCTGCCATAGCGAAAATCTGGTGTTGCGATCCAAAAGCGGAATGTCGTATTTCATTGTTGCCATTAGCGAAAAATCGAACCTTGCTCTGATACCATTTCATTTCTTTTCTCTTTGCAGAAGATGTTTGTTTTCAGATATTAAGTAGTCCTTTGATAATCAGAAACACACACTGCACAGAATACTTCCCTTTCAAGTTGATGCAACACTTCTCAGCAAGAAGAAAATTAATCCTTAAACACCACTACATTCTTATATTTCATATGATTGATTCTATATCAGCTTTGTGTTTAACTCAAACTCAAAATCTTGCAGGTTTTCCATTCAAAGATCAACTTTTTGAGAAAAGATTGAATTGTCAAGCATCAAAGACACTTTGCTCAAAGACACTTTGCTGAAAGACACACAGCTTTGCTGAATGCTTTAACCGATGATCCTTTGGGCAAGGTGATGAACAACTCAAAAAAGCTGGCTGAAGTTGGTTGGGAGCCAAAATACACAAGCTTTGCTTAGTTTCTTAGACTTTCAAAATGATTGCGTTGTATATTGAACATTTGTTTGACATGAAAGAGAACATACAAGAAAAATATGTGTGAATGTCATGTGAACAACCCGAATCCATCGATTGATTTTTTATTTTAATTGTAGTTTAAATTTTGACTGCTAGACTTCTGAACAATCAGACACACATCTTATGTGAACTATGGTTTTCATGATCTTTGAAAGATCCAGCTATGATATTCTATTGTGTGTTCTGATGCAGTCATATGTTCAGTGATCAAGGAAGTTCCTTGCACAAAATAAAGGATGTTCTTTAGTAATCCAAATACCAAGCAATTGCAAATGACATTTCACTGTCATAGTTTTTTAGATCAGTTTAAAATTGGATCCATCGTGTAACTTTTCTGAGACATAGTTTTGTATAATTAAAATAAAAGAGCAATTGGTCAGTGCCATTATAATTAGTAAAGGGTTATAATCAAGGTCCCAAGCCTTGGTGGAATCGATATGAATTGGTCTAGGTATGTATCCGTTTTTAGGATGGCAATGATTGTGCAAGCATATGAATAAATTATGCGATCTTACTGGCTTGACAATCAAAACATGCTTATCCTACCTACTTAGTGATGACGTTAACATCGAGAACATCAAATGATCTTTTGCAGAATAGGATTACCCGTTTCAATTGCAAGTTACGACTTTGCCCAAGTCTTTATAAATTCATTCGAGTCGGGCTCTATTCATATAATTTATGAACTAAATTGGCTGAAAAAGATATTTTTGAACTAAATTTAACCATCTAATTTTTTAAAATCATATCTATATACGAGTATTGTTCATATGAAAAAATTGGGTGCGGAAATTTCTCCTCAAAATTTGCATCCCTAAAATGTTTTGGGGGGAAACAAAATTTTTGGAGGGAAATCACAATTTAGAATGAGAGTTTGTGAAAATTGGGGGTAAAATCTTAACATATATGTGAACTAAATTTGGAGGGAACTAAATTTGGAGGGAACTAAATTTTGGGGGAAATTAAAATTTTTGGGGGAAACGAAATTTTTTGGGGAAACTAAATTTTGGCGGGAACTATAATTTTTATAATTTTATGGGGCAACACTAAATCTGAATTGAATAAATTTTGGAGAGACCTAAAATTTGGGGCACTAACTAACAATTACTGCACTTCAATTGTTCATGTTCGTTTAAAATTAGGGGATCCTAGATTTTGAGCAATGAATATTTTAAATAAATGATGGAACAAAATTTTGGGTGGAATAAAATTTTTGAGGGAAACTAAATAACAATTATTGTTCTTTAATTATTGTTGTTTGTTTCAAATTAGCCTATCCAAGATTTTGAGGGGGTTACTTGAACCGTCCTTTAAGGCACACGTTAAATTGGGAGGAAACTAATGTCTTTCTCCTACTAAATTCTTTGGATAGTAAATTGTGGTGGAACTTGTTATAAGATAATTGGATTCAAGAGATAGAGAGAGAAGCTTTCATAGCCAAAGGAATGAGTAACCATGGCCATAGGCTATGGTTCTCTATATATTGATATAGGGGAGGAGATGAAAGGCCTCAAGGAGACCAAGAGTCCCCATTACTCATAGTAATGGGGACTAATGATAGTGGGTAATGAAGGAGGGGAGGCCAAAGGCCTCCCTCATTCATAACACTCCCCCTTATCCATTCATCACTTTGGTCTCAGCATTTGAGGCAAAGAGGGGTGGATACTTCTGGATCCAGAGTAAGAGTGTTTGCCTCGTTAAAACCTTAGCTATGGAAAACCCAGTGGGAAAAAACCCAACAGCTTAAGGGAAAAGAGTGCAACCCACAGGTTACTCCCCCTGATCCGTACAAGCTTCAGGCTTGCAGGTCTTTCAGTAGTCGCATGCCAATGTTCTTTACAAGTTTTACAAAAATACATTTGGGCAAAGACTTAGTAAAAAGATCAGCTAAGTTATTGCAGGACTGTATCTGCTGAACTTCGATCTGTTTGTCCTCCTTTAGCTTATGTGTCCAGAAAACTTGGGAGATATGTGCTTCGTCCTGTCGCCCTTGATGTAGCCTTTTTGAAGTTGAGCAATGCATGCAGCGTTATCTTCAAACAAAACGGTAGGCTCTAAATCACCGGTCTTCAGGCCAGTAGATTGAAGAATGTGTTGGACGACGGATCGTAGCCAATAACACTCTATGCTTGCTTCGTGGATCGCAATGAGCTCTGAATGGTTGGATGATGTAGCTGGCGTGGTTTGCATCACCGATCTCCAGGAGATAGCAGTACCTCCGTAGGTAAAAACAAAACCAGTTTGGGATTTTGCCGTGTGCGGATCAGAGAGATAACTAAACAATTTGGGGGAGGCACCTCTCTGGTTAGTAAAGTCCAAGATCAATGGAACCCTGAAGGTATCGTAGAAGATGCTTTACTCCGTTCCAGTGGCGCTTTGTGGGTGCTGCACTATGTCTGGCTAGAAGATTAACTGTAAACGCTATATCGGGACGCGTACAGTTAGCCAGATATAGAAATGCTCCAATGGCACTGAGGTAGGGTACTTCAGACCCAGTATCTCCTCCCCCTCTTCCAGTGGCCGGAAGGGGTCCTTTTGTACATCTAGTGATCTTACGACCATAGGAGTACCTAAAGGATGACATTTATCCATATGAAACTTGTGTAGAAGTTTCTTTGTGTAATTAGATTGGTGTAATAGAATTCCACCTCTTAGGTGTTCTATCTGTAAGCCAAGACAATACTTTGTTTTGCCTAGGTCTTTCATTTCAAAAGTATGTTTAAGGCTTTCAGATATCTCTTTGATCTCTGCAGGAGATCCTATGAGATTTAAGTCATCTACATATAAAGCTATGATGACGAATCCTGTTCCCGTTCTTTTGATAAAGATACAAGGGCACACTTTGTTATTCGTGAATCCTTGCTGTGCAAGGAAGTCACTAAGTCTGTTATACCACATCTTTCCCGATTGTTTTAGACCATATAATGATCTATGTAGCCTTACGGAGAATACGTCCCGAGGTATCTCTTTCATCTCTTGGGGTAGATTAAACCCATCAGGAAGTCTCATATAGATATTTTTATCTATATCGCCATATAGATATGCAGTCACAATGTCCATGAGCTGCATTTCTAGTCTTTCCAGAGAAGTTAGGCTTATTAAAAATCGGAATGTGATCGAATCCATCACCGGAGAATACGTATCTTCGTAATCAATCCCCGGTCTTTGGGAAAATCCCTGGGGCTACAAGGCGTGCCTTATAGCGAACGATCACATTATTTTCATCTCTTTTTCTTATGAAAACCCACTTATATCCCACAGGTTTTACACCTACTGGTGTTTGGACTACTGGTCCAAAGACTTTGCGTTTCAAGAGTGAGTCCAGCTCTACTCTTATTGCCTCGTCCCACTTTGGCCAATCATCTCGGCGTTTACATTCTGCCAGAGATCGTGGTTCGATATCATCGTCATATTCAGTGACGTGAACGGCAATATCGAACGTAAAATCGTCGTCGTCGACTATGCTATTTCTGTCCAGTACTTCTCCAGTACGTACAAAATTTAATGATGTTTCTCCTATTGTTTCCTCTGCTGGAGAAATCAGGAGGGGAGACGTAGCTGATCTGAGCTCAGCATCCTGTGGAGGGATAATCTTAGTATCTCCAGGAGTCTTCCTCTTTCGAGGAACTTTATCTTTTGAATCTAGTGGGCGTCCTCTTTTCATTTGAGGTACAGCCAATTCTGCTGCCGGGTGGATTGCATCCATCTATGGGGATGTCAATCCTAGCTGGCGTATTGGCAGCAGGGACGTGTGAATGGACAATCTTCTGGTTGTCCATGAATTTATCCGACAAAAGATGTACTGTATTCTGGATGTGAAGGATCTTTAGGATCTCATCTTCACACAGATTAGTACGCGGATCATATAGGGACAAAGACTTCTGGTCCAACTAATGGTCTCAGGAGCTTCTGGCTTCTAGACTGTGTGCCCAGTTGTAGGAAAAATTTTCTCATTAAATTCACAGTCAGCAAAACGTGCCTTGAATGCTTCACCCGTCAGGGGTTTCAAGGTATCTGATAATAGAGGGCGAATCAAACCCAATATATATACCTAGACGATGCTGAGGACCCATTTTGGTCCTCTGAGGTGGTGCTATTGGACATATACCGCACAACCAAACACTCTCAAATGAGAGATATCCGGAGGTGCGCCATATGCTAGTTGCATCGGGGATAAAGTATGACCTCCAGAGGGTCTTATCCTAATAAGTGATGTTGCATGTAAAATAGCATGCCCCTAAGCATCCACCGGTAACTGGGATTGAATAAGCAATGGACGTGCAATCCATTGGAGTCTCTTTATAAGGGACTCAGCTAATCCGTTTTGGGTGTGAACATGTGCTACAGGATGTTCAACTTCAATACCCGTTGCCCGGCAATAGTCTTCGAAGATTTGTGAAGTAAATTCTCCCGCATTATCAAGACGTAGTTTCTTGATATGGTTATCGGGAAAATGAGCACGCAACCTAATTATTTGTGCCAATAGCTTTGGAAAAGCTAGGTTGCGGGTGGACAAAAGGCACACATAGGACCATTTGGTTGATGCATCAATCAGTACCATGAAGTACCGAAATGGGCCACTTGCGGGGTGAATAGGCCCGCAAATGTCACCATGAATTCTCTCAAGGAAGCCATGAGACTCTAATCCCACTTTCAAGAGGGATGGTCTCGTTATAAGTTTTCCCTTGAAACAAGGGAGACAAGGAAATTCACCCTTTTGAAGAATCTTCAGGTTCTTCAATTTGTGTCCACGGGATTCAGTGATGATGCGTCGCATCATTGCTGTTCCAGGGTGACCAAGTCTATTGTGCCAGAGTTAGAACTCTGGCAGTGATTGGCACGTCTGGTGCTCAGTCATATTAGCTTCTATTGGTTGCATGTATGTTTGGTAGAGACCCGACGGGAGTCCCTTGAATCGCTCGCAGATGATCTTCTGGTCATCTTTATGACGAGTGACAATCAGATATTCAACCTTATTTTCATCTCTGGTTTCTAAGTGATATCCGTTTTAAACGGAAATCCTTGAAACTTACGAGATTCCTATTTGATTTGGGAGAGAATAATGCATTTTTTATTAGAAGTCTTGTGCTATTTGGGAGCAATATAATTGCTTCACCAGATCCTTCGATTATTTGGGACAGTCCTGAAATTGTGATAACAGGGACCGTCATATTTATTTACGCTATTAAAATAGCAATGATCGCGAAGGATTGTGTGCGTTGAGGCACTGTCCACTAGGCACTCAGACATCATCTATATAAGCAAAAACGAAATTTTATTTGATCGAAAATGTAGATAACATTCGAAAATAAAAGATCGTACTAAAGCAAAATAAAGATGAAGATACATCGAATTCTAAATGCATAGATAAAAGATTGTGCTCAATCGAGCAGGTCGTCGTTCTCGAAGTCTTTAGCAGTAAAGACAGTTGGCGGCAGTACACCAGCCAAGTTTGTCTCATGTTGAGACTTCTGGCTCGCCTGGTATAAATCCTGTAGGTGGCGAGGAGTGCGGCAGTTTCTGGACCAATGGCCAGTCATGCCGCATCTATGGCATTTGTCCTCCCAGGTCTTCTTTGGAAGTGAAACGTGCTCAGTGTTCTTTCGCTTCCAAGTGAAGTTTCATTTCCCTTTATTGTTTTTGTTTGTCTGGGAAGCTGCACCTCTTGGTTGCTTCATTACCGCTTTCCCTTTAGTGTTTTTAGGCTTCCTCTTGTTTTTCCACTTCTGGGGAGAAACATAGTGGGCTTTCAGGGATTGGGGCAGTGCCAGCTGGACGCAAGTTATGAGTTGCAAGCAGTAAATCTCGATTTTGCTCTGCTCTAAGTAGGCATGAGATCAGATCAGAGAATTTCGTGAAGTTGCGTTCACGATACTGCTGCATGAGGATTGCATCTTTCTCGTGAAACGAGGTAAATGTTTTTTCCAACATGCGTTGTTCTGTCACTTCTTCACCGCAAAACTTCAGGCGTGAGGTGATGTTATGAAGTGCAGAATTATACTCAGCGACGGACTTATAGTCCCTGAAGTCTGAGGTTTTCCCACTCATAACTGGCACGGGGTAATATAACATCAATTTGATGTTTATACCGTGCTTCCAGCGCTGTCCATAGGGTCCTTTGGGGTCCTCAACCGTTAAGTATTCGGCCTTCAAGGTCCGATCTATATGTTTTCCTAATGTAGATTATGGATTTCTCCTTATCTACATCAGATACAGTGGTTGTAGGGCTACTGCTAGATGTAGCAGAAGCTTCGGCCGCTGCTGGGGCTGAGGAAGGAGCCAAAATGGACCCAAGGAGGGCCATTGAACGCAAGTGGAACTTCAGGTCCACTCGCCAACTCAGGTAATTTGTCCCTGCCGAGTCAAGGACTTCGAAATCGACGCTTGCCAATTTTGCCATTTTATCTACGCAATTTAAAAATGAGGCATGAATTAATTAAAATTCAAATATTCATGCACAAAGAAATTAACAAGTAAAAATGCCGGGATCGACCAGATACCCAAAATAGTACACAGTCCAAAGTTCGTTTACAGTCCATAAGAGAAAAAGAAAAATACAATTTTGGAAACCCAAACTGGGTCCCTATATCTCCGTCTTCATATGCTGTTGCACCGAGCTTTGGCTTTTAATACAAATTTCCTCACTTACAAATTCTCTCAAAAGAAAAATAAAAGTGCAGGAATGTAAATAGGTATACAATGGCCGATCCGAAAAACACATTTTTACTTATTTAAACATCCACGCAGTTATAAATATGCTACTGGCATAAAAATGAACAACCACGCATATATCTCAAGCAAAACATATTTGTAAAGGAAACTAGAAAATATAATTATCTCGTAGACCACGTGGAAACGTCATACACCGTTAGGTTAGTTGACTAACGGTAGAGCGGTCTCAGGATCTTTGAGATAGTTATATTTTGAAAAATAGAGTCCTAGTAAAACATAGATTATAATATGCAAGAGGGATGTATAAAATAATTGGTCAACAAGGAATATAGAGATTATTTTTGATTTTACTCAGGGGAGAGTCCCATTAAAGAATTTGGCTTTCAGGCAATTATTTAGTAGGCTAAATATAATTTTTACCGTTAAAATATTTGTGTAATAGGGGCTAAATATAATGTAATAGGGGCTGCAGGCCCAATTAAAATATTTGTGTTATTGATAACTCACTAATGGGCTTCTGGCCCATATATCATTTTTAACTAAATTTAGCGTACTTTAGGTTGGGGAAAACCCAATAATCCCCAAAAACCGTAAGTCTGTCCCCACAATATCCACCCCATTAGTTACTGATTTGAGTCTGGCAGTGGCCAGAAATCCCCCCACGCAGCAGCCAGAGTAAAATACCCCCCCCCCCCCCCGCGAGGGTGGAAGGCGACAGAGAAGAGCCCCCCGTCGGGGGGGAGGCAAATGCCCGATCTGTCAAAGGAACCCCCCCGCTGGGGGGGGCGCTGCAGATCGCCCCCCCTGTAGGGGGGATGCCGTAGGAACCCCCCCCCCGCTGTGGGGGGGGGTGGGCACTGCGGATCGGCCCCCCCTACGGGGGGCGCTGCCGAGGGGGTGGGCGCTGCGAATCGCCCCCCCGTCAGGGGGGCGCTGCCGGCGGAACCCCCCCCGATGGAGGGTGGGCGCTGCGAATCGCCCCCCCGTCAGGGGGGCGCTGCCGGGAGTAACCCCCCCGCTGGGGGGGGTAGGCGCTGCGAATCGGCGTCCCCTGTCAGGGGAGGCACTGCCGGAGGAACCCACCCGCTGGGGGGGGTGGGTGCTAAGAATCGCCCCCCCGGTCAGGGGGGCGGCTGCCGGAGTAACCCCCCCCGTGGGGGGGTGGGCGCTGCGAATCAGCGACAGAGGCCCCCCCCGACTGGGGCGGGGCGGCGGGTCAGCGACAGAGGCCCCCCCCCCCCCCCCCGACTGGGGGGGGGGGCGGCGGCGGGTCAGCGACAGAGGCCCCCCCCCCCGACTGGGGGGCGGCGGCGGGGTCAGCGACAGAGGCCCCCCCCCCCCCCCCGACTGGGGGGGGGCGGCTGGTCAGCGACAGAGGCCCCCCCGACTGGGGGGGGCGGCGGCGCGAGGGATTAGAGTAGTGTTTTTTTATTTTTTATTTTTATTTTTTTCATTTTAATTTTTTACTTGTACTATAACAATGTAAAAATTATCATGTATTGTAATCTATGGGAAATAAAATTTTACTTCTAGATCGATGATCTAGGGACGACCGTAGATTAGAACCGTAGATAAAAATCCGAGCTCCCGAACGCCTTGAGGATGCCGCAACGCTGCAACCAATAGATTCCTCGCCGCAGTAACTATAGATTCCTTGCGCGTAGGGGATGAAAATTTTGTTGAAAAATTTGTGCTCAAGAGGAGAACACGTGCTGATAACGTGTTATAAGATAATTGGATTCAAGAGATAGAGGAGAGAAGCTTTCATAACCAAAGGAATGAGTAACTAAATTCTTTGGATAGTAAATTTTGGTGGAACTAAATTTTTTAAGGGAACCAATTAACAATTATTGTGCTTTAATATTTGGGAAACTAAGATTTTTAGGGGGAGATAACTTCAATGAAAATAATTTGCTAAATATTTTTACTCTAATTTGTTGTTATTTTAAATTTTGGCTATGAAAATAATTTTTTGAGGAACAAAGATTTCGCGGGAGAAAATCTTAAACGAACCGTGCCCGCGGGCACGGGTTATGACTAGTATGTATATATATATGTACTAGTCATAACCTGTGCCCGCGGGCACGGTTCGTTTAAGATTTTCTCCCGCGAAATCTTTATTACTCAAAAAATTATCTTCATAGCCAAAATTGAAAATAACAACAAATTAGAGTAAAAATATTTAGCAAATTATTTTCATTGAAGTTATCTCCCCCTAAAAATCTTAGTTTCCCAAATATTAAAGCACAATAATTGTTAATTGGTTCCCTTAAAAAATTTAGTTCCACCAAAATTTACTATCCAAAGAATTTAGTAGGAGAAAGACATTAGTTTCCTCCCAATTTAACGTGTGCCTTAAAGGACGGTTCAAGTAACCCCCTCAAAATCTTGGATAGGCTAATTTGAAACAAACAACAATAATTAAAGAACAATAATTGTTATTTAGTTTCCCTCAAAAATTTTATTCCACCCAAAATTTTGTTCCATCATTTATTTAAAATATTCATTGCTCAAAATCTAGGATCCCCTAATTTTAAACGAACATGAACAATTGAAGTGCAGTAATTGTTAGTTAGTGCCCCAAATTTTAGGTCTCTCCAAAATTTATTCAATTCAGATTTAGTGTTGCCCCATAACATTATAAAAATTATAGTTCCCGCCAAAATTTAGTTTCCCCAAAAAATTTCGATTCCCCCAAAAATTTTAATTTCCCCCAAAATTTAGTTCCCTCCAAATTTAGTTCCCTCCAAATTTAGTTCACATATATGTTAAGATTTTACCCCAAATTTTCACAAACTCTCATTCTAAATTGTGATTTCCCTCCAAAAATTTTGTTTCCCCCCAAAACATTTTAGGGATGCAAATTTTGAGGAGAAATTTCCGCACCCAATTTTTTCATATGAACAATACTCGTATATAGATATGATTTTAAAAAATTAGATGGTTAAATTTAGTTCAAAAATATCTTTTTCAGCCAATTTAGTTCATAAATTATATGAATAGAGCCCGACTCAAATGAATTTATAAAGACTTGGGCAAAGTCGTAACTTGCAATTGAAACGGGTAATCCTATTCTGCAAAAGATCATTTGATGTTCTCGATGTTAACGTCATCACTAAGTAGGTAGGATAAGCATGTTTTGATTATCAAGCCAGTAAGATCGCATAATTTATTCATATGCTTGCACAATCATTGCCATCCTAAAAACGGATACATACCTAGACCAATTCATATCTATTCCACCAAGGCTTGGGACCTTGATTATAACCCTTTACTAATTATAATGGCACTGAGCAATTGCTCTTTTATTTTAATTATACAAAACTATGTCTCAGAAAAGTTACACGATGGATCCAATTTTAAACTGATCTAAAAAACTATGACAGTGAAATGTCATTTGCATTTGCTTGGTATTTGGATTACTAAAGGACATCCTTTATTTTGTGCAAGGAACTTCCTTGATCACTGAACATATGACTGCATCAGAACACACAATAGAATATCATAGCTGGATCTTTCAAAGATCATGAAAACCATAGTTCACATAAGATGTGTGTCCGATTGTTCAGAAGCCTAGCAGTCAAAATTTAAACTACAATTAAAATAAAAAATCAATCGATGGATTCGGGTTGTTCACATGACATTCACACATATTTTTCTTGTATGTTCTCTTTCATGTCAAACAAATGTTCAATATACAACGCAATCATTTTGAAAGTCTAAGAAACTAAGCAAAGCTTGTGTATTTTGGCTCCCAACCAACTTCAGCCAGCTTTTTTGAGTTGTTCATCACCTTGCCCAAAGGATCATCGGTTAAAGCATTCAGCAAAGCTGTGTGTCTTTGAGCAAAGTGTCTTTGAGCAAAGTGTCTTTGATGCTTGACAATTCAATCTTTTCTCAAAAAGTTGATCTTTGAATGGAAAACCTGCAAAATTTTGAGTTTGAGTTAAACACAAAGCTGATATAGAATCAATCATATGAAATATAAGAATGTAGTGGTGTTTACGGATTAATTTTCTTCTTGCTGAGAAGTGTTGCATCAACTTGAAAGGGAAGTATTCTGTGCAGTGTGTGTTTCTGATTATCAAAGGACTACTTAATATCTGAAAACAAACATCTTCTGCAAAGAGAAAAGAAATGAAATGCAACTTGCAAAATTGAAGATACAATTTAGTAAATAACCAATAATCCTAATAATTCTTCCCAAATTTGTTTCCCAGATATGTCGAGTTCAATCATTCAAAAAAATTTGTATCTGTGTCTCAACAACCAACACTAAACTTGAACAGAAAGTGAAAAAACATTGCAGTTTTATCATTTTGATGCAAATGGCTGTTGATTGTGTTAATATAATGGGGAATGCAAATGTAGGCAACCGATTTAGTTCCCTCACGGTGCAGCAAATCGTTGGACAGATAGTAGTTTACTCTATCATATTGAAGATGCTGCTGCTTCTTAACATACTAATGATCTAAGGACATGCATATTTCGGTTGTTGGTTATCCAAATAAGTTAAGACAAACAACTGATCACTCTGTTGCTGCATTTTCTTAACTTTGTGAAAATGAAAACCAAAATGTTCCACTTCTTGTAAGGCTAGTAAAAGTTTGCAGAATGATATGATATTGGCTTATTCTACTACTTACCCCTTCACATCGGTTGACAACCTGACATAAATTATATGATCGAGAAAGATTGTTTCTTTTGAAATACACCACTTCTAAGCACTCCTATAACTTCTTCATGCTATATTCATGGATCATCAAGTCTTTCATCTTATACTTCATCAAATTCAGTAGTTAACACTAAACCTGGCAAAACAGCTGTGACATGAGAGTTGGATAGTTTGGAATATGCAAGTTTGAAATTTTCCTAGCTGATGTTGTCACCTGTAGGAAACAAACAAATATTCTCAAATTTATTTAGTAGAAGTCTGAGAAATAACTTCACTGTCGCAAGGGCCAAATAAAAAACATGACTAATAGAATATTGTGAGCAACTAATAACACAACTATAGTTAACATACAACTCAAATGTGCTAGAAAGGTCAATATAATTTAATTAAAATACCCAATATTAACTGAGCTGCATCTTCACATCTAGTAATCCCCATTAATAATTTCAAACTACCACCGATTTAAGTATATGAACACAGTATCCACAGCTTAAGTTCATCAATATCAAACCTATGTGATGCCGATTAAAGGTGAGCCCCTCTCTTTGCCATTGGGTCGAGTGCAACTCACCAGGAGAATAGCAAATAGCAGACCATGGAGCTACGATTTTCTAGCAGTATATGAATATGATTTAAGTATATGAACAGAATAATGTCCTATTTAAGTATATGAATAGAATATTTGAAAAGACTCATTTCCAATTCAAGTATATGAATAGAATATATGAACATACTCATTTCAAATTCAACTAAATAAATAGAATATTTGAACAGACTCATTTCCAATTCAGGTATATGAATAGAGTATATGAACAGACTCATTTCCAATTCAAGTATATGAATTGAATATATGAACAGACTATACATGGCAAAGAAAGCCTCATCATAAGCCATTGCATGCTAAAACAATAAAGTCATCATCCTCACAGAGTTCCACCTAATATAGAAAATCATATGAGCCAACGATCATCTCTTTACAGACCATCTTGGTGAACAAAGTAGTTCTAATACTAATTTGAAGCTCAATATATTAAATATGAAGAAAGAGCATACGATATTGTTCGTTTATAGAGATTGGCAGTAACAGTTTGCTTTTGAGCTGGCAAAAATTTGTTTTGCTTGAATTCCTTGTCTCCTACAACACAAATATGGTATAATTGCAATACACTCTGCATGCAAATAACTTTGTTTCTGTAAAGTGGCATATGATTGCTTATTGCCATTGCAAGGTTCAAGCTTCCGTTTACTCATCCAACATGGATAAAACCTCTTTCTTTTAGAATCGTCTCTATCTCTCTCTATCAGCCTCAAGTTCAAGTTTAGGCTTATGATCCCTCGATAAAATGTATGCCTGCATGAAAATATCAAAATTTGTACATAAAATTTCAGGTCTGCGTTAATGATATGTAGCTACACCAGATAGGATACCTGACCCTTGAACTTACATAGCAAGAATCACCCGCATTTACAATAATAAGCTAATTGTTTCTAATGACGGCCACCCAAGTTGTGTCTCCAGATGGACCATTAGTCCTGTAAACTTAGACTGAACAAAACAAAGCCTCCTCAAAATTGAGGACCCACTATAGATATATTGTGGTAAAATCGCATGACCATCTATAGTCGCCCCTTTCATGGTTGAATTATAGATCACTTGGTTCACTGTCCATAGTAAAACAGTCATTGCAAATCCTGGAGAATGCTAACTTTAGGAGAACATTGTATTGGAAACTTGAA
>JAULAV010008758.1:0-61893 GCA_030789695.1 Scilla litardierei
AATACAAATACCTAGCCTCACTAGGATTTCTGATCACCTAGACTTGTCTAGGATTTTACCCTTGCCTCACAACCCGAGGACTTTACCTTGCCTCACTACCCGAGGACTTTTCACAAACACCTTGCCTACAACAAGGATTTACAAACCTTTTGACGATTTACAAAAACTATAGCAACTTGATGAAGCCCTTGTGTATGTGATTGCTATAGGAGTAGATTTGATCTCAAAAATATAGAACTTAAAAGCTTTGGAGATCAAAAATTAAACTCAGTTTAAATCTCGTTAAAATATAACTTTAAAAACAGAGATTAAACAAGTTTAAAAAAAATTCTTTTAGCCAATATATATGTTATGAATAATGTGGCTAAAAGAAATAGAAATCCTTTTGATCAAATAGAATATAGAATGTAAACTTGATCAAAGGAAATAACTTGAAATTGATTCTCTAAAATCTTAGCACTTGTGCTTTATAGAGATCAATATTCAAGACTTGATCTTTGAAAGAATATAGATGAGAAAGCACAAAGATCAAAAAGAAAAACTTGAACTTTGCATCTCTAAAAATAAAAGCTTTAAGCTTTGGAGATCAAATTCAAGTTGGTGTTAGGCCAATAAATAAAATCAACAAAAGAATTTTTAGCACAGAAAATTAGAACAAGGCCTAAAAGACTTTTAAATAAAATAGGAGAGCTTTGAGAACTTTGAGCAAATAATTTAGATGAGAAATTTTTCTTGTATCAAATCCAAGCTCAATACCTCTATTTAAAAGGATGAAAAGTCATTTCAAAAAAATTGAAATTTGAAATTTGAAATTCAAATAATTTCCAAATATGTTTGCATTAATCAAGGAGGTTGAATTTTGAAATTTGAAATTTGAATTTCAACTAATTTCCAAATATGTTTGCATTTGAAATTTGAAATTTGAAATTTGAAATTTGAAATTCAAATTATTTCCAAAATATTTTTCATTTAAACAAGGAGACTTTTGAAAAATAATTTCAAATTCATTTATATGCAACAATTAAAACGATTTTGAAAATCTAACCGTTTAACCCATATGCTGGAATGTCTTCTGGTTGTCGACTCCCAGTATGATGGTAGTCGACTCCCAGAGCCATTTCAATTATGGGCTTTTGGGCTCGAAAACTTAGGAAAAAAATATTTAAAAACATTTTTGGCATAATCCTAAGTGTGTGTGTGGGCTTAATCAAATTGCCTTAACAAATTCCTAAGACTCAAATAAAAGCCAAAATTACATATTACATTTAAGCATGCAATTCTTCTTGTTGGCTTCATTTGGACTTGACTTGATTTGCTCCTTGCACATTTGAGCTCCTATCATTCACAGCTCTCATTTGTGCAATGCATCTTTGCTTCATACGCTATTATTAAAAATACATTTCCTGCACACAAACTCGATGATGTTGAAGGATTCTAGAGAAGAGAGTAAACTAT
Source organism: Scilla litardierei (assembly GCA_030789695.1). Taxonomy (NCBI): domain Eukaryota; kingdom Viridiplantae; phylum Streptophyta; class Magnoliopsida; order Asparagales; family Asparagaceae; genus Scilla; species Scilla litardierei. The sequence continues at coordinate 1,456 of JAULAV010008758.1, forward strand.
CTCTCATTAGGAGTAGCCATGGCATAAGCCATGGCTCTCTATATATTCAATTTTGAGAAAATAGGAGTCCAAGGGACTCCCCACTAACTTAGTGGGGAGTAATGGTGAGATGTTGAGGGGGGGAGGCCAAAGGCCTCCCTCAACTCACAACACTCCCCCTCATCTCTCCATTACCTTGGGTTAAGCATATGAATACTTCAGGATTCAGTATGCTAATGGGGTGGATACTTCTGGATCCAGAGCCACTGTGGTTGCCTCATTAAAACCTTAGCTGTGGAAAACCCAGTGGGAAAAACCAGCAGCTTAAGGGGAAAAGAGTACAACTATCGAGGGACTCCCCCTGATCTGTACAAGCTTCAGGCTTGCAGATCTCATATGTATCTATACAATCATCTCCTATTCATATATACATCCATCATGTTCTGAAAGAAAATACAATCATCACTCATCTATACAAGTTTCACTCATCAGCGGCTATTGGAAGGCAGTGTCGCTCCGGAGTGGAATGTTCTTCGAAGTTGGTAGATGACTCCATTAAAGTATTCTTTGAATCAGTCTTCAGTGTGTCTGCGAGGTACTGCTGGACCTGGCTGAGCGTTTCCAATACTTGCTTCTTGGATGATGAGCTTCTCAGAAGATGTAGACATTGGAGGATGATGTGTAGATATTTAGGAGGTGGCCGGCCTATTGTGTTTTAGTCATCGAGATGATCTTTAAACCTGCATATGAGATATATATTCCTTGACCCTTGGAAGTTGCGCAGAAGCAGCTTATCCTTGGTCTAGTGGTGCTCTCCTGGGCAACACTTTATCTGGTTGACAACTTTACTGCAGACGTTCTATCAAAGACACGTGCAGTTGGGCAGATAAAGAAGTGTAACAAGTACACTAAAGCTAGGCTCTTCGGGACCTAGGATGTCCTCCCCCTCTTCTAGCTACTGGAAGGTGTCATAAATAAGCATACATTTTTAATAGGATGCAAGTGGACATCATTCTTCATAAACTCCAGGTGTATGAAGGATATTAAAGTATTCCACCACGAAGGTGTTAAATATATAAGCCGAGATAATACCTTGTTATACCAAGGTTTTTCATTTACAAGGTATGCTTAAAGCTATCAGATTTCTAAATGGTCTCTGCAGGAGATCCTATTAGCTTTAAGTCGACCACATATACGGCGAATATCAGAAATACTGTCAACGATCTTTCGAAAAAGATACACAGGCAGAATATTGCTTAAGATCAACTAATGATCTTTGTAGCCTCTCTTTCATCTCTGGGGGTAGAGTATACCCTTATGGAAGTTTTATATAGATCTCTATATCTATATTGCCGTATATATATGCAGTCACAACGTCTATGAGCTGCATTTATTGGCTTTTTCAGAGAAATTTAGGCTTTAGTAGGAAAATGATCACATTTCCTTCATTTAAATTTTGTTTTTATGAAATCCAACTTATATTCCACAGGTTTTACACATTCAGGTGTATAGACTACTGGTCCAAAGATTTTGCTTTTCAAGAGTGAGTCCAGCTCTACTCTTATTGCCTCGTCCCACTTTGGCCATTCTATGCGTTTACGATGTAGAAAAGTGGGCAGACGTCATCGTCGTATTCAGCGACGTGAACGACAATAGCGAAAGCAAAACCGTCGTCGACGACTGTGCTATATCTGTCCAGTACCTCTCCAGTACGTACGTAATATAATGATGTTTCTCCTTTGTTTCCTCTGCAGGGGAAATTAGGAGGAGAGAGGTTGCTGGTCTGAGCTCAGCATCCTGTGGTTGGATCATTTTGATATATCCAGGAATCTTCCTCTTTTGAGAAATTTTATATTTTGAACCTGGCAGGCGTCCTCTTTTTAATTGAGGTACAGCCAATTCTGTTACCGGTGAATTGCATCCATCTTTGGGAATGTCAATCCTAGCTGGCGTGTTGGCAACAGGGACGTGTGAACGAACAATCTTCTGGTTGTCCACAAATTTATCCGTCAATTGATGTACTTTAGTCTGAATGTGAAGGATCTTCTGGATCTCAACTTTACACAGAAAAAGTATGCGGATCATAACGAGATGAGGACTTTTGTGTCCCATGAAATGGTCTCAGAAGCTTCAGGCTTCTTTAGACTACGTGCCTATTTCAATGAGATTTTGCTCATCAAATTCACATTTATCAAGACTTGGTGGTAAACCATAAGCAAGCAGCATCAGCAATAAGATATGGCAACAAGCGGGCCGTATCGTGATAAGCGATGCAGAATGCAGTGTGATGGTCCCTAACCCGTTATGAATTTGAACATGCTGCAGGATGTTCAATTTTAATGCCAGTTGCTTGGCAGAAGTCTTGAATGATATGTGTAGTAAATTCACCCACATTATAAGCTTTTGAGAAAGCTAGGTTGTGAGTGAATATAAAGGCACACATAAGACCATCTAGTAGATGCATATATCAGTACAGTAATGAAGTACCGAAAATGGGCCATTTGCGGGGTGAATAGGCCCGCAAAAGGTCACCATGTATTCTCTCAATGAAGCCAGGAGACTCTAAACCCACTTTCAGGAGGGAATGTCTCTCTATTAGTTTTCCCTTATGACAAAGGGGGACAAGGAAACTCATCCTTTTGAAGAATCTTCAGGTTCTCCAATGGATTCATTTGATGATGTGTCCATCATCGCTGATCCAGGATGACCAAGTCCATTTTGCCAGAGTTAAAAACTATGGCAAAGAGAGGCACTTCTGGTGCTCAGTCGAGTTGGCTTTCTATAGGATGAATATCTGTAATTATAGGGGTCCGACGGGGGTCCAATGAAATCATAAGTAGATGGTCTTCTGGCCATTCTCTTGACGAGTTACATATTGATATTCAATATATTATCCACAATTTTCAAGAAATATCCTTGAAAATTGGAGATTCCCTATATGTTTAAGAGGAGAATTTGCATCTTATAGTCTCGTTGTATGTGGGAGCAATATCCATGCTATACCAGTGCAACGAGGCACTGTCCACAATATTCCATACTTCATCTATAAGTAAAACGAAATTTTATTTAAGTCAATGAAAAAGACATTCAAAATAAAAGTTCGTACTTAAGCAAATTAAAGATGAAGCAACATTGAATTTTAAATGCATAGATAAAAGATGAAGCTTAATCGAGCAGGTCGTCGTTCTCGAAGTCTTTTGCAGTGAACATCATTGGTGGCTGAACAGCTGCCAAGTTTGTTTCAGGCAGAGACTTCTGGCTCGCCTGATATAGTTCCTGGAGGTGGCGAGGAGTACGGCAGATTATGGACCAATGGCCAGTCATGCCGCATCTATGGCATTTATCCTCCCAGTTCTTCGTAGGAAGTGACACTTGGTCAGTGTTCTTTTGCTTCCATATGAAATTACTCTTTCCTGTATTGTTGTTGTTGGACGGGGGTGCTGCTCCTCGTCCATTCTTCATCACAGCTTTCCCTTTGTTATTATTAGCCTTCTTCTTGTTTTTCCACTTCTGGGAAGAAACGTGGTGGGCTTCAGGGATAGGGGCAGTGCCGGCTGGACGTAAATTATGAGTGGCTAGCAGTAAGTCTCGATTCTGCTCTGTCCTAAGTAGGCATGAGATCAGATCAGAGAATTATGTGAAGTTGCGTTCACGATACTGCTGCATGAGGATTGCATCTTTCTCGTGAAACGAGGTAAATGTCTTTTCCAACATGCGTTGTTCTGTCACTTCTTCACCGCACAACTTCAGGCGTGAGGTGATGTTATGAAGTGGAGAATTATACTCAGCGACGGACTTATAGTCCAGAAGTCTGAGGTTTTCCCACTCATAAATGGCACGCGGTAATATAACATCAATTTGATGTTTATATCGTGCCTCCAGCGCTGTCCACAGGTCCTTTGGGTCCTCAACCATTTAGTATTCAGCCTTTAAGGTCTGATCTATATGTTTCCTAATGTAGATTATTGCTTTCGCCTTATCTACATCGGATACAGTGGTTGAAGTGCCGCTGCTGGATGCATCAGAAGCATCGGCCGCTGCTGGGGCCGAGGAAGGAGCCAAAATGGACCCAAGGAGGGCCATCGAACGCAAGTGGAACTTCAGGTCCACTCGCCAACTCAGGTAATTCTTCCCTGTAGAGTCAAGGACTTCGAAATCGACGCTTGTCAATTTTGCCATTTTATCTACGCAATTTAAAATAAGCATGAATTAATTAAAATTGAAATTCACGCATAACAAATAAAGTAAGCAAAATGTGGGGATCGGCCAGATACCCAAAAATGTACAAAGTCCAAAGTCCGAATATACAGTCCATAAAGAAGAGAAAAGTACAATTTGGAAACCCAAAATGGGTCCCTATATTTTCCAATTTTCGTCTCCGTCTTCATTTGTCGGTACACCAGTCTTTGGCATTAATACATTTAATCCTCACTTACAAATTCTCTCAAAGAGAAAATAAAATTGCAAGAAATTTAAAAGGTATCAAACTGGCCGATCCCAAAAATCACATTTTAGCTTATATAAACAACCACGCAGTTTATAAATGCTACAGGCAAAAAAGAAGCAACCACACAGTTTATATAACACATGCATATATAATATGGAAAAAGAGACTATAAAATATAATAATCTCTCAGACCACGGGGAGACGTCATACACCGTTAGGTTAGTTGACTAACGACAGAGCGGTCGCAGGATCCTTAAGATAATTATATTTTGAAAAATCCTCATATTCCATAAATAAATAATAATGCAAGAGTGTTATAATTTGACGGACTGGGCGACAGGCCCATAACAAGGAATTAAAATAAATTAATATTTTGATTGGGGCTGCAGGCCCATAAGTAAAATATTAATAAGAAGCAATTTTATTAACTTGGCTTCAAGCCCAATAAGCCAAATTAATATTTGGGCTTCAGGCCCAATAGTAAAATTTTAATTAACTTGTTAACGTTGCAATTGGATTAACTGGGCTTCTGGCCCAATTCGGAAATCCAAAATAATAAATGATCTGAATAGGGCCGCTGGCCCATAAAAATTACAGATAGTCTGATTTATTAAATAGAATATAGCCTGTAAACAAATTTTTGGGCTAATGAAAGCTAAAACCCCCCAAAAGGAGTTAATTAAAATAAATAGCCTCACCCCGTGTTCCCCCGTTTTTTCATGGATTTTGCAAGAAAAATTTAGTGCGCTGCAGGCCCGTTAGCAAAATAATACACGTTTTATTTTTCAATTTAATTTACCGGACTTCTAGCCCAAGGCCCAAAGGATCTTCTCAGATCTGGCAACGCACTGCGTGCACCACAATTAGATAAAGTAGTTTGTATGTACTCCAATGCACAGCACAGTATGTTTACGGTTCAGCCCTTAAAAAGATGGGTCGGCACCAATCCGTATGTCACGTGCAATGAATGCATCAGTTTCACTTTGGGATGGCTCCCAACAGTTTCCCCCGTTGAAAAAAAATGAAAAATAAATAATAATACAATATCACATAATTATCTGCAGTTGTCACGAAATATCACTGCATGTTTTTGTCTAGTTTTCTGTTCTAATCGAACCCCTTCTCAGAGTCCAAGTCGGGGGGCCGGAACAGTGCCCCCCCATTCTTCTACCAGTTCGCGGCCAGGGGGGCCGGAAACTACGCCCCCCGCTCCTTTATCAGATCGCCGCCGGGGGGCCGGAAACAGTGCCCCCCCCGCTCCTCTACCAGATCGCCGTCGGGGGGGCCGGAAACAGCGCCCCCGCTCCTCTACCAGATCGTCACCGGGGGGGCCAGAAACAGCGCCCCCCCGCTCCTCTACCAGTTCGCCGTCGGGGGGTTTTGATCGCGAGAGCCCCCCAGCCGTCGGGGGGCGCGACGGAGGCCCCCCCCCCGCTGCCGGGGGAGCGGCAGAAAAAGGTCAGGCCCCCTTCGGGGGGCGCGCGACGGAGCCCCCCCGCTGTCGGGGGGGGCGGCGAAAAGAGGGCAGGCCCCCTTCGGGGGGGCGCACGACGGAGCCCCCCCCCCGCTGCGGGGGGGGGGGGGGGGGTAGGGGTGGGGTGGGGGGGCGACGGAAACCCCCCTTCGGGGGGAGCCGATACTGTTCTTTTTATTTTATTATTTGTTTTAATTTTGTACAAGAGTATAGCAGATTTAAACAAGTCCGAAAATCGGCAATGTAAAATCGTAGCTAAAGATATTTATTTGTAACTATCTACGGGATCGATAAGTATTACCTCTAGATTAAAAATCTAGGGACGATCGTAAAAAGAGAAGAGCCGTAGAATAGATTCCTTATACGCCAAAAAGGATCGCCGCAACAATTGATTCCTTCGCGCGGAGGGGTTGAATTTTTGAGAGGAGACGGGATCAAAAGCTCAAGAGATGGAAGCTTTTCGTGCTGATAACGTGTTGAAGGATTCTAGAGAAGAGAGTAAACTATCTCTCATTAGGAGTAGCCATGGCACAAGCCATGGCTCTCTAAATATTCAATTTTGAGAAAATAGGAGTCCAAGGGACTCCCCACTAACTTAGTGGGGAGTAATGGTGAGATTTTGAGGGGGGGAGGCCAAAGGCCTCCCTCAACTCACAACAGATGAAAATATTAGTAGCATAATATGTTGCTCATCATCAAAATAACCACGGGGTGGAGACTCGATTTCCAACATTCTCCCCCTTTTTGATGATGACAACATATTGCATAAAAACTTAAAAAATATGCAATGAATATTATCATATTCTCTCTCTCCCTTTGGCATCATTAAAAAATATTCTTACTAAGCTCCCCCTGAAAATTTGCATCATTGAAGTTAGGTCTCCCCCTTAATTCATGCATGGATTTAGAGATTCATTTGGAGCTCTTCTACTAACCCCTTATAGTTTTGGTACCTGAAAATCAAAGAAATAATTTTGGTACCCTTTCTTTGCGGGTCCGTGGGATTAGTCATACATAATAATATAATCATCAACCAAGAGGGAACCAAACCCATTTGGGTTGAGATTTCCCATAAATAAATCTATAATCTCTACAAAAATGAACATTGTTCATAAAACTAGAAATGTACTTGTCTTTCATTTGGACGGTTCCAATTTTGGGAATCCAAACTTTGACATATCCATTTTCAGTTTTAGGAACTCTAGCTTGATGATGAGAGATCCTAGCATTTTGATTGGTCATATTATAACCTAAGCCATGTTTGCTAGATTGGGGTTTTTGTGAACTAATCAAGCTATCTAATTTTTCTTTACCTTTATTGAACCTAGCAACATTATTAACCAAGTCCTCATGCTTTGACTTAATGGCGGTCATGTTCTTTTCTAAGTCTTTAAACCTATTTCATAGGTCTTTGAGTTCTACATTGAGCAACCTATTCTTTTCAATTAAATCCTTATTGTTGCTAATCAATTTTAGGTTCTCTTCTTTAATCTTTTCTAGCGCTTGATTAGTAGGATTAGAACCACAAGATTTATGCAACTTTTTGAGAGTTAGAAGCTCTTTGAGTTGGACTTCATATAATGCATAAATTTTATGAAATTCCTCCTCACAATCAATTTCATCATCATCGCTACTATCGCTATCACTAGAGTTATGGTAGGAATTTACCTTGGGGTCTTCCCGTGCCATGAAGCACATGTAGTTCCGCTCGTTCATTTTGCTTACTTTTCCTTTATTTTCGGATGATGATGAGCTATCAGAATCCTCTTCATCATCGCTTTTATCCCAAGCCCCAAAAGCTTTTCCATTTGGCCTTTTGCCTTTATATGAGTTCGTTCTCTTATCTCTATTTTTCTTTAGAGGGCATTCATTCTTCATGTGGCCTGGCCTATTACATTCATAACAAATAACATCATTAGTGGAATTGAACTTACGGTTGTAGGACTTACGTGCTTTTAGGATTTTCTTGTATCCTTTGGAGATGAGTGCCATTTGTTTCTCCATCTCATATTTGACTTCATTCTCGGACTCCTCCGTATCCAATGTTGCTTTGAATGCAAGGTTCTTCTTCTTTTCACCGTGTTCCTTGGTCTTTCGCTCTTGCAGTTGGAGTTCATACGCCATTAGATTGCCGATGAGCTCCTCCAATGATAGCTTTGAAGTGTCGTTGCCTTCTTCAATGGCCGAAGCTTTGGATTGCCATTTGGGAGTGAGGGATCTAATGATCTTGCATACATGATCCTCTTGTGTGTACTTCTTTCCCAATCCCGCAAGTATGTTAACGATCTCTGTAAACCTCGTGTACATCTCCGTTATGTTCTCGTCTTTCTCCATCATAAATTTTTCATACCTGCCAGCATAAAGAGAAGATTTTGACGATTTAACTTTTTGGTTACCTTCATGTGTTACCTCAAGGAGTTTCCATATTTGGTGCGCGGAGGTAGCCATGGAGATGCGGTTGTACTCCGTTGTGTCAAGGCCGCAATATAGAGTGGACACCGCCTTGGCATTTAGAGACACTTTGTCCTTCTATGTCTTGGTCCATTTTTCTTCCTCAAGAGTGGGTTCTTCATAAGGATTCTCCACTATCTTCCATAGATCATAGGAGATAGAGAGAAGGTACATTCGCATCCGATTCTTCCAAGATCCATAATTTGATCCGTTGAGAAGTGGTGGTCTGCTGGAAGATTGTCCTTCGGGGAAATGATTGGTTGACGCCATCTATAACCTCGCTCTGATACCAAGTGTTGGATCCTGTGGATGGCAAAGAGAACACTAGAGGGGGGTGAATAGTGTCTTCCGCAAATTAAACTTCCTCTAAAAATTCTCCCTAGAATTAATACAGAGTTACCTATTATTAATCCTAATCAACACAAAATAATACGTGCAATAATATAGTTAAGCAGCGGAATATAAATGCAAGTAAATAAATAACAATCGCAAACACACAGATTTGTATCCTGGTTCCCCACAACATGGGTACGTCCAGTCCCCGACCAATCCGGTACGAGATTTCCACTATTGCCTTAGCAATACAAATACCTAGCCTCACTAGGATTTCCGATCACCTAGACTTGTCTAGGATTTTACCCTTGCCTCACAACCCGAGGACTTTACCTTGCATCACAACCCGAGGAATTTTCACAAACACCTTGCCTACAACAAGGATTTACAAACCTTTTGACGATTTACAAAAACTATAGCAACTTGATGAAGCCCTTGTGTATGTGATTGCTATAGGAGTAGATTTGATCTCAAAAATATAGAACTTAAAAGCTTTGGAGATCAAAAATTAAACTCAGTTTAAATCTCGTTAAAATATAACTTTAAAAACAGAGATTAAACAAGTTTAAAAAAAATTCTTTTAGCCAATATATATGTTATGAATAATGTGGCTAAAAGAAATAGAAATCCTTTTGATCAAATAGAATATAGAATGTAAACTTGATCAAAGGAAATAACTTGAAATTGATTCTCTAAAATCTTAGCACTTGTGCTTTATAGAGATCAATATTCAAGACTTGATCTTTGAAAGAATATAGATGAGAAAGCACAAAGATCAAAAAGAAAAACTTGAACTTTGCATCTCTAAAAATAAAAGCTTTAAGCTTTGGAGATCAAATTCAAGTTGGTGTTAGGCCAATAAATAAAATCAACAAAAGAATTTTCAGCACAGAAAATTAGAACAAGGCCTAAAAGACTTTTAAATAAAATAGGAGAGCTTTGAGAACTTTGAGCAAATAATTTAGATGAGAAATTTTTCTTGTATCAAATCCAAGCTCAATACCTCTATTTAAAAGGATGAAAAGTCATTTCAAAAAATTTGAAATTTGAAATTTGAAATTCAAATAATTTCCAAATATGTTTGCATTAATCAAGGAGATTGAATTTTGAAATTTGAAATTTGAATTTCAAATAATTTCCAAATATGTTTGCATTTGAAATTTGAAATTTGAAATTTGAAATTTGAAATTCAAATTATTTCCAAAATATTTTTCATTTAAACAAGGAGACTTTTGAAAAATAATTTCAAATTCATTTATATGCAACAATTAAAACGATTTTGAAAATCTAACCGTTTAACCCATATGCTGGAATGTCTTCTGGTAGTCGACTCCCAGTATGATGGTAGTCGACTCCCAGAGCCATTTCCAGTATGGGCTTTTGGGCTCGAAAACTCAGGAAAAAAATATTTAAAAACATTTTTGGCATAATCCTAAGTGTGTGTGTGGGCTTAATCAAATTGCCTTAACAAATTCCTAAGACTCAAATAAAAGCCAAAATTACATATTACATTTAAGCATGCAATTCTTCTTGTTGGCTTCATTTGGACTTGACTTGATTTGCTCCTTACACATTTGAGCTCCTATCATTCATAGCTCTCATTTGTGCAATGCATCTTTGCTTCATACGCTATTATTAAAAATACATTTCCTGCACACAAACTCGATGAAAATATTAGTAGCATAATATGTTGCTCATCATCAAAATAACCACGGGGTGGAGACTCGATTTCTAACAGGTTCCTACTGGGGCACGCATTGACGTGCTCCTCCCTATTTTTCAGGTAGCAGGGTCGGCATGGTTGATGGTGACTGGAAGTTGGGTTTCAGGGGTAGCCTTTGGTGTGAGCTATAGTTGTATGGTGACTGGGTTGTCTTGGGAGATGGAGAGTGGTGGTGTTTGTGTAGTGACACACCTGGACTATGTACATAAATGGAAGTTGTTATATATATGATTGTTGTTGTTGTTCTATGTACTATGAGGTTGTTTTTGGGTATGTTTATGGAGCTTCACTTGTACTATCCCAGCATGTGCGCAGTGGCCTGCATGTTCTATTTCTCTTTCTCTCTTTTCCTCTCACCACCCTCACTCTTTAGGATACTTGGAAAAAAAATTTAAATGTCGGGTATTTTGGGGAACGATGCGTGTCAAATATTGAAACTAGCATATATATACATATTTATTATGAGAATAATGGGTATCATACGCCATATGAGGCACCCCTCATATGCCCTCTCACATAATGGGGGCAAGTACAAGCGCAAGTACAAGCCCATATGAAGGGGTGTCTCATACGGCGTATCATATGGGCTTGTACTTGCCACCTTTATGTGAGACGGCATATGAGGGGGTGTCTCATCCGGCGTATGATACCCATTATTCTCATTTATTATATAACAGTTTATATAATACAACCTATTATAACATATAATCCAACACCAACATATTATATACTATACTATATACTAACACATACTGTATATGATAACAAAACTAACTTTTAACTAACTTAATATTCAAAAGATAATAACTTAAAATAACTCTTTATATAATTTATAAACTAATTTTATAAAAAACTTAGTTTAAAACTAACATATAACTTAAAACTTAATAATTCAAAACTCATAACTTAATAATTCAAAAACTCAATTTAACTTAAATAATAACTTAATAACTTAATCATGTTAATAACTTAACAATACCTCAATGTAAATTAAAATAACTTAATAATTCAAGTAACTAAAAAATAGCCCAATAACTTACTAATTTTACAAACCCAATAACCCAATAAACCTAATAATTTACTAACCCAATAACCCACTTAAAACCCCCCTTATTTTACCTGGCTTCTCTTCTTTCTCTTCTATTCTTTCTATCTTCTTTATTCTTTCTTTCTCTTGTAGGGAGAAGAGGAGGAGCTCAGGGGTGGCGCTCCGACGGTCTCAGGCGGTGGGCATGTGGTCGGGGTGCGGGGGTGTGTCAGCGACATGCGCGGGCGATGCAGTAGGCGCCGTGCGCGGCTAGGGCGGGCGGCGCAGATAGCAGGTGCGCGCGGGCGACTGAGCGGCGGCGGCTGGTGGAGCGCACGGCAGAGCACAGTCGGCAGGGGGTGGCGCAGCCATGAGGGGGTGAGGGCTGAGGGATAGAGGAGGATAAAGAACTGAAGATGGGGAGGAGAAGATTTGATTTCAATTTCAGATCTGATTTTAGATTTGATTCTTCCCCTCCTTGATTTCTGATTTGGATTTGGTTGTTGATTGAATTTTTGGGGCTGAATGTTGCTTTGGTGTTGTTTGTTGGAGGAAATTTTTGATTGCTGTTGGGGTTTGCTGATTGAAAATGAAAGAGGAAGGGGATGAACAGAGAGAGGATTGTAGGAGGAAGATGATCCTCTTGTTGTGCTGTTGTTGTTTGATTTAAGAACAGTGAAATGGGTTATGATTTGAAGAGGCTGAGTTGGCCCTAGGAGAAGGAATTATGTTGTATGTTGGATCTCACCGAATTATTTCGGTGGGATTAATGGGTAGGGTTAGGGGTTAGAGAATGATGATGGATAAAATTAACCAATTACAACAAGGTAAAAATTCTAACAACAGAGACGCGCTCACGTCGATGCGTAAAAGAAAAGAACGTACGGACGAAAAATCACTCGGATGATTGAAATAAAATATATGCACACAGGAAAACAAACTGTAACGACTGGTTTTTCATGTATTTGGATTATCTATATTATATATATATGTTTTGGAGGATTTTCTCCTTATGTGTGGTTTCGTCTCCGTAGCTTTCGCTTTCGTTCGTTCGTTGTGATTTTCTAGCTTCTTCCTTAGAATCGTTGATCTTCGAGTAAGTCACTCGTGAAGAACTTCAAATCGCTCATATCTTAGAGATAGGTTGATCCTAGAAGCCGTAGAAATCTTCCCGAAGCTTCGCGCTTCAATTCGGCACTTTTCGTGCACCTTAGTTGGTTCAAGAAGGGGAACCAACCGACTAGATTGAGATCTAGTCGGTCGACAACTCTTCTCAAACCGACTAGTTCATTGAATCAATTGTACAGGAGTTACTGTTTACTCTTAGTCGGTCTAAGATCAACCACCGACCAACTAGATGTGAAACTAGTCGGTCAGAACTTGCTCTAAGACCGACTAGTTCCTTTGATAAATTTCACCTAAGTTATTGTTTATCGTTAGTCGGTCTAAGAACGTCTTTCGACCGACTATGTAGCAAACTAGTCGGTCAGCCATTGTTCTTTAACCGACTAATTCATTGACCAGTTTGTCGACCTGAGTTACTGTTTGCTTTTAGTCGGTCACAGTTGGTCTACCGACCGACTAGTTCTCGAACTAGTCGGTCAACAACTCTTCTTTGACCGACTAACTACTGTCGTAAACCTAGGGTTTGCCCAACCGCCAACTTTTCCTATTTAAACCCCCCAAACATTTTTCTTTCTTCCTTCATTTCTTCTGAGCCTCCTTCTTCCCCCAAATCATCATCCATCTTCCCCTAGCCTTCCTCCTTCATCCCCGGAGCTCCCCTCACCTTCATTAGGGCCGGCCATCTCCTCTAGGTCCTCGGAAAACCCCCAAAACCCCCAAAATCTCATTTCTCCAGATTCTCTCCCCATTTCCATATCTGAACCGTGGTTCCCCGGATCGTTTCTTCCGTTGCCGTGCTTTCTCGGTATCGTTCTTCCGCTTCCTACGGTAGTGTTCGAACCTTTAATATTTTCATCACCCACATTTGATATTTTGAAACCCTAATATAAATGGATGTTGTTTTGATGATTGTTTCTCCATAACAGCGACTTTCCCCGTAGATTAGCGTTTGTGAGACGAACCTTCGTGATCGTCATCCTCGGTGCTAGGCAAGTGAAACTTGCCACTTAGGGTTTTAGGCCATGCCTTAGGCCATTTGCTTGTTGTAGCGTAAAAGAGACTAGACAGTGAAATGATGGCTGCCTAGACGCCTATTTGATCTAGTTTGACAACGAAACTAGATCCGTCACCTCAATTGATCTAGCTTGACAACGAAGCTAGATCCAACCCCTTTAACTTGTTGTTCATGCATATTAAACTGCCATGTTTAAATTCCTTACCTGTACGCCTTGCTACATGCCATGCCATGTCATCCATGCATTGAATGTTGCATCGTAGCACACGCTACAAATCATTGTACAAGTCCGTGTTTCCGTGTTACCGGCTAGGCACCCGTTATGCGGGCATAACCCTACGCCATACTTGTTAAATACACTTCTTGGCTCGTGTTCCAGAAGCGAGCATTCCGTGTTCGGGGTAATGCCCTGGCTCGATATACGTGTTAAGCACATTTCCTGGCTCGTGTTCCAGAAGCGAGCATTCCGTGTTCGGGGTAATGCCCTGGCTCGATATACGTATTAAGCACATTTCCTGGCTCGTGTTTCAGAAGCGAGCATTCCGTGTTCGGGGTAATGCCCTGGCTCGACACACATGGAGGGGTAGAGATAAACGGTCACTTGAGCTTAGGAGTTGGCCCGATCAGCCACTCTAGCCAACATGCGGAATCTCTGTGCACGACGTGTTTACTTGACGTGATTTACTTGACTTGTACTTGTCCGTGTTTATACTTGTAAAACTTGTCATCCATGCCTTACTTGTTACTTGCACCCTACCTTGTTTGTCACTTCCATTTTATACTTGCCGTGCTGAGCATCATACTATAACTGCTAGGTTGTTAGTTTACCTTCCTTTCAGTTTCCTTGCCCAAGTCTTTTAGACTTGCTGACATGTGCCCCTTTACTCTTTTGGGTGACACATGTTAGATCCCGAGCCTGAGAGTGCTGCGGAGGACGTGGTGTTCGCTGACGCTGAGTCAGAGTCCGCGTTCATCGAGGAGTTTGAGGACACGGGCGATCAGTCGTAGAGACTGTTTGTGTTGTTGTTTAGACCGCTTTTGTTGCAGGCGCGTAGCACCAATACCTTGCGCCGTGTTGGCTTTTGTTGTCCTTGTTTTGGGCCTTTAGACTCTTTCTTTTAGCCTGGTGGCTTTTCTGGATGTTGAACTTAATTTTAATGTTGGATGATACTGAGATTTGGGGATTTCATTTCCGTTTCTCCTTGTGTTATTATTGTTGTTCCGTTTGCACTTACAGGGACCTGCATATGATTTATGACGCTTATCAGGCGTGTGGCTTCACAGCTCCACGCCTGTGCGGACCTTCTCACGTCTCGCCTCCATTGCTTTGGGAAGCGGGGCGTAACAGGTTTTGTTGGTGGCCCATGCAGGTCTCTCTCTTCTGTAACTGCGAATATCGGAATAACGATAATAATATTAGAATGTCCAATGAACTAAGTTCGGCATCCGAGTCATTAAGCTTTGAGTCTAATTTTGGTCCGTTTCTATGGCGCTAGATGGCTAGACGACGTCAGATCCGAGCTGGTGGTGGATCTACTCGGGGGCTTGCTATTTCTGCGGCAAGACCGGGCACGTCAAGGAGCAGTGCAGAAGCTTTCTAGGTCAGTGTTTGGTTTGTGGTGGTGCTACTCATTCAGCGAAGGATTGTCGGCATGCAAATCAACTGCGGAAGGCATCAGATAGAGTTCCGCAGCAGCAAGCACCGGAAGCTGGGCCGAGTCGGAAGGTGTGCCATCATTGTGGCAAGATTGGTCATAAGAAGGAACAGTGCAGGCGGAAGCTGGGCCAGTGCTTGATTTGTGGCGCCGCAGCGCATACCTTAAAGGACTGTCTGAGAGCTAAGCATCTGGGGAAAGCGCCAGTCGGAGCTCAACTACGAAAATCACCCGTAGCTGTTAGACGTGGGGCAGCCCTTGCTGAGGCTGTGGATGAGGTTATTGTAGGTAACCCTCAGTCTAGTTGCCTTCTTCCCTTAGACAGTCTTGTTTGTTAGAATATGTTTGGTTGCTTGAATATGTTATGTTGCTAGAATAGGGGTTGATTGCTAGGCTGGTTGTTAAGTGTGATTTGGGTTTGCACATTTCTGGCACGAGTCCTCTTGACTCTGGTGCATCAATGTGCATTATATCCCGGAGATTCGTGTAGAAGCAATTCTTGATGACTACCCCCTTCTTAAATATTTAATTCCACCCTATTCGATCGAGTTAAAATCCTTTCGTAGAGTTTGAAGTCTATTGGTTGAAATTTTTAATCTCGTAGCTTTTGCTAACCAATATTTCTCGTATTTTGGTTTTAAAACTTTACTACAATTTTGATTGCTTTAGAATATCTTCCAAGATAAATAGAACTTCAATTATTTTCATATATCAGTACTAGGTTCATTGTACTCGTACTTTAAGATCTTGTATAAATCAGTTGTTTGGCAAATCCGGGTCCCTCTAAAAAGTATTTTAAATGTTATTTATTTGGAATTTCTCTTCAGTTTTAAAACTTGGAAGCATTTAGCATGGGCCTAAATTTTCACACTATAGTTGATCTGATTTCATTCTTTGAATTTCGAAATTTTGCCGAAATATTAAATTAAGCTACTGCGTATAATATTTTCGAACCTCTCCGTTGCAAATCTTGAATTTTCTGAAAGTATCTTTTCGACTTCCTTTTTCCTAAGTTTAAATTCGTTCGAAATTTTAATATTTATATATTTATACTTCATGCTCCTTCGTTGACTTAAAGATCTCTAAAACTTTTGTCGAAATTTGGAATACTAACCCATTGTATTTTGCCAGCCTATACCTTCCGTACCCATGAAAACACCTTGTCCCTTCTTATATAAATTTTATTCTGAACCGTACCTTTATTTTGCCCAATTCGATTTATAATTTTCCCTTTCTTAATTATGCCATACAATTGACTCATCGCGTTTCCTTTAATATACTTTTCCAGTCACATATGATTTCAGCTTTCAACAAGCCAAAGTTGTGCTCATCGTTTCCCCTATTTCAGATTATTGTGGAATTACTATTTCGAAACCCTTTTCTGATCTGGACCTTCCATAATTTGGTTTTAAAGCTTATTACGAATTTTGATAAACCTACTACTAAGTTTTCCCGTTCACCATACATGCTTTTAGAATAATTTCTAAACTAAATTGAATTTCAATTATTTTTATATATCCGTACTAGGCTCGTTAGCTCGTATGTTAAGAGCTTTGTGTAAAACGATTTCTTTTTGGCAAAACTTGGTTACTCTAAAAGTAGTTTCAATATTGATTATTTAAGTTTTTCCTGGCTTAAAGACTTTGAAAGTATTTAATACGAGTTTAAGATTCTTTAATTAATTTAATTTCATTTCAAAACTTTTGCCAACATTATTAAATCACCGCCGTATAATGCTTTCTAAAACTACGTCCTTAATATCCGTGTGAATGATTTACTTTTTAAAATAGCTTTCGATAAGCCAATACACCATTTTCTCTTACTATGTATATTTCACTTAAACTCGTTTCGAACAACTTGTTTTATCGATCTCCAAATATTTTTATACAGATGAGGACTCCAACATTTGAAGTACGGCAGTTTCAATTTCCCCGTATTTTAGCTTATGTTACTTACACTATTTTATTTCTGTATCCTATAAAAGTATCGCTACACCTCCCTTTCCTCTACCTAAACTTTCACAAGTGGGTCGCTGTCTAACCAGGCTGTCCCCTTGTATTCGTCCTAGCTGAACTCGTGCTTATCGATCCTTCCCTCATCACGATTTCGACCTAGGTCTTCCTCTATTGTTTAGGCTTCAGTGCCCGTCTATGTCTGTGTCAACCCTAATTTGTTAAGTAGGCCTTGGACCTTTGTGATGCTGTCGTGGTGCTTGTACCTAAGTTGTGTATGTGGGCTTGAATGAGTGTACTCCCCTGTGGTATAAAAATGATTGCCTATTGTGTGATATATACCTACTCAGAGTTTTTCATGATGTTATGAATCAGTGTTGGATTATTTAATGAGACGTATGTAGTCGGAGATGCTTTTAATGCTTGAAATAATATGTTGGTAAAGCTACGTGTTGATGGGAGTAATAATAATAGGTGTACGTGTAGTTAAGCGAGTAGGCCTATTATATGACCTGTGTGCTTGTACGTGTGAGTATGTGCTCATACGTAGATACGTGTTGTGCTTAGACGTAAGTAGTTATGGATTGCTGCATGAATTACAGGTAATATACATATGGTAATATGATTATAACTTTGATTGGTATTGCTTTCTTTTACGGGATGTCGTATGCGTGTATACCATGAGGTATACACGACTATTGCATACCGTAACTATGTATGTGTAGATGTATTGGTATACTAATTATAAGTAGTAGGATATGGTGTGAATATATGAGTTACATATGCGTGACTATATGGTGAATGCATGTATTAGGAAGAGTATTATAGTTATACGTGTGCTGAGGTCTGTACTATTACTATGGTATGTAAAGTGATTTAATTATGTGAGTGCGACCTGACTAAATATAGTGATTGATATTTTAGTATGTATGTGGTTATGTTGGTAGATGTAAATGTATTAGAGTGTGGTATTGGTATAAGTATAGATACCGTGTTACGTACATAGATATATGTTTTGGGTCTCACTCAAGCTTGAGTGGGTATACTCTAAGAGTATTGCTATGTATGTCTGTAGTTTGCATATAGCGATGTTTGATACATGTATATGGGTAGGAGTGTTTGTGCCTGGTCGTGTTACGCACATGATTGTGGGTCGCTATACCAGTATATAGTTATATGTGTGTTGGTCTTGTGGTATAGTTATTTACTAAGGACTTGCCTGTGTGAACGTATGTGTGCTAGCTAACCAGGTGTGTGTGGATGTGCTAAGTATACAGTGGTGTGATTGGTATATAGGAATGAAATATTAGCGTGTGTGGGTGTGCACCATGCACGGGTAAGTATGTGCTTAGTTATAAGTTTTGGTGACTATAATATGTGTGGCGTGTCGTGGGTATAATTATAGGGCAGTATGTGATGTGAAGTTATAGTGAAATATTTGCATGCATAGGAGTAACTAAGAATTGTGAAATTATAGTAGCGGTAAATGTATCTTAGATATAATAACATGATTGAATATTGAGTGGTGTGGTTACTTGTAGTGATATGTTGACCTTGGATGTAACTATGAAATATTAGGGAGTAATATGCCTATGGTTGCTTGATGCATAGGTAGCTATCTATGCGTAGAGCGATGGTTGTAATTGCATGTATGAGACTAATATTATCTATAAGTGAGTAGCTGAACTATTGTTTGTGCTAGGTAAGTAGTAGCTATATAGGGGATGTATATGTATGATTGAGATACATGTATGAGTATGAATGGCTATGATAGGTATAAGAGTATGATGTGCGTGGATGATACATGCTAGTAGTGTTAATGTTTGATTACCAAGTGCGAATATAAGCACTTGTAATGACTATACCTGATTGAATGTGATATGATTGGGGGTAGTTACTAGAGCGACTAGATATATTAGAAAGTCCGAGGACAGACTTTATTCTAAGTTGGGGAGGATGTAACGACTGGTTTTTCATGTATTTGGATTATCTATATTATATATATATATGTTTTGGAGGATTTTCTCCTTATGTGTCGTTTTCGTCTCCGTAGCTTTCGCTTTCGTTCGTTCGTTGTGATTTTCTAGCTTCTTCCTTAGAATCGTTGATCTTGGAGTAAGTCACTCATGACGAACTTCAAATCGCTCATATCTTAGAGATAGGTTGATCCTAGAAGCCGTAGAAATCTTCCCGAAGCTTCGCGCTTCAATTCGGCACTTTTCGTGCACCTTAGTTGGTTCAAGAAGGGGAACCAACCGACTAGATTGAGATCTAGTCGGTCGGCAACTCTTCTTAAACCGACTAGTTCATTGAATCAATTGTACAGGAGTTACTGTTTACTCTTAGTCGGTCTAAGATCAACCACCGACCGACTAGATGTGAAACTAGTCGGTCAGAACTTGCTCTCAGACCGACTAGTTCCTTTGATAAATTTCACCTAAGTTATTGTTTATCGTTAGTCGGTCTAAGAACGTCTTTTGACCGACTAGGTAGAAAACTAGTCAGTCAGCCATTGTTCTTTAACCGACTAATTCATTGACCAGTTTGTCGACCTGAGTTATTGTTTGCTTTTAGTCGGTCACAGTTGGTCTACCGACCGACTAGTTCTCGAACTAGTCGGTCAACAACTCTTCTTTGACCGACTAACTGCTGTCGTAAACCTAGGGTTTGCCCAGCCGCCGACTTTTCCTATTTAAACCCCCCAAACATTTTTCTTTCTTCCTTCATTTCTTCTGAGCCTCCTTCTTCCCCAAATCATCATCCATATTCCCCTAGCCTTCCTCCTTCATCCCCGGAGCTCCCCTCACCTTCATTAGGGCCGGCCATCTCCTCTAGGTCGCCGGAAAACCCCCAAAACCCCCAAAATCTCATTTCTCCAGATTCTCTCCCCATTTCCAGATCTGAACCGTGGTTCCCCGGATCGTTTCTTCCGTTGCCGTGCTTGCTCGGTATCGTTCTTCCGCTTCCTACGGTAGTGTTCGAACCTTTAATATTTTCATCACCCACATTTGATATTTTGAAACCCTAATATAAATGGATGTTGTTTTGATGATTGTTTCTCCATAACAGCGACTTTCCTCGTAGATTAGCGTTTGTGAGACGAACCTTCGTGATCGTCATCCTCGGTGCTAGGCAAGTGAAACTTGCCACTTAGGGGTTTAGGCCATGCCTTAGGCCATTTGCTTGTTGTAGCGTAAAAGAGACTAGACAGTGAAATGATGGCTGCCTAGACGCCTATTTGATCTAGTTTGACAACGAAACTAGATCCGTCACCTCAATTGATCTAGCTTGACAACGAAGCTAGATCCAACCCCTTTAACTTGTTGTTCATGCATATTAAACTGCCATGTTTAAATTCCTTACCTGTACGCCTTACTACATGTCATGCCATGTCATCCATGCATTGAATGTTGCATCGTAGCACACGCTACAAATCCTTGTACAAGTCCGTGTTTCCGTGTTACCGGTTAGGCACCCGTTATGCGGGCATAACCCTACGCCATACTTGTTAAATACACTTCTTGGCTCGTGTTCCAGAAGCGAGCATTCCGTGTTCGGGGTAATGCCCTGGCTCGATATACGTGTTAAGCACATTTCCTGGCTCGTGTTCCAGAAGCGAGCATTCCGTGTTCGGGGTAATGCCCTGGCTCGATATACGTGTTAAGCACATTTCCTGGCTCGTGTTCCAAAAGCGAGCATTCCGTGTTCGGGGTAATGGCCTGGCTCGACACACGTGGAGGGGTAGAGATAAACGGTCACTTGAGCTTAGGAGTTGGCCCGATCAGCCACTCTAGCCAACAGGCGGAATCTCTGTGCACGACGTGTTTACTTGACGTGATTTACTTGACTTGTACTTGTCCGTGTTTATACTTGTAAAACTTGTCATCCATGCCTTACTTGTTACTTGCACCCTACCTTGTTTGTCACTTCCATTTTATACTTGCCGTGCTGAGCATCATACTATAACTGCTAGGTTGTTAGTTTACATTCCTTTCAGTTTTCTTGCCCAAGTCTTTTAGACTTGCTGACATGTGCCCCTTTACTCTTTTGGGTGACACATGTTAGATCCCGAGCCTGAGAGTGCTGCGGAGGACGTGGTGTTCACTGACGCTGAGTCAGAGCCCGCGTTCATCGAGGAGTTTGAGGACACGGGCGATCAGTCGTAGAGACTGTTTGTGTTGTTGTTTAGACCGCTTTTGTTGCAGGTGCGTAGCACCAATACCTTGCGCCGTGTTGGCTTTTGTTGTCCTTGTTTTGGGCCTTTAGACTCTTTCTTTTAGCCTGGTGGCTTTTCTGGATGTTGAACTTAATTTTAATGTTGGACGATGCTGAGATTTGGGGATTTTATTTCCGTTTCTTCTTGTGTTATTATTGTTGTTCCGTTTGCACTTACAGGGACCTGCATATGATTTATGACGCTTATCAGGCATGTGGCTTCACAGCTCCACGCCTGTGCGGACCTTCTCACGTCTCGCCTCCATTGCTTTGGGAAGCGGGGCGTGACACAAACACGCCTAAAATACATGCCGTTACAATATACCCTCGTCTCACCTGCCCACGCCCCGCTGACGATGACGAGGACTCCGACGATGACTCAACTCGCTACTGCCCACCAACCAATCACCATCACTGCCCCCACGCAGACGAAGACGATGTCGGAGGAGGTGGAGGGGGGCTAGTGATGTCGGAGGAGCGGGCAATGGAGATCGGAGGATGAAGGGGCGGGCTAGGGATGTCAAAGAAGGGTGCAGCGGGTCTGGGGAGGTGGGAGAAGGGGAGTGGGGGCTGGGGAAATCGAAGGCTGGGACGGCGGAAGGGGCTGGGCTGGGAGGTTGGAGAAGGGGGCGAGGGAGATCGAAGAAGGGAGAGGTGGGCTGGGGAAGTGGGAGGAGTTGGCGGCGGGTCTGGGGAGGTCAGGGGAGGTCAGGGGAGGGGGCGGCCGTCGTTCGACCGTTTTACTCACCACCCACACCCAGAGACGGTTTCACTTTTTGTCCTGGTTATGCGTGGTGAGCAATTCAAGTGTCAAGTAAATAAGGGATTGTTCTTTTGCTGGAATAGGGAAGATGGAATAGAGGAAAGTTTGTATTTCAATGAGAGATAAAATGAAGTTTTGTGTTCTTTTGGTGGAATAGAGTATGAAAAGTGTGGTTTGGAATAGAAAGTGTGGTCCACATTCTATTCTTGTGTTCTTTTGGGATTGGAGAGTTGGAATGAAAAAGTGGAAAGGGGATGAGTTGGAGGGGAGAGATAGAGAGAGATGAGAGAGTGTGGCCCACCATTCACAAGGATTCCATTGTATTCCAAGCAAAAAGCTTGGAATACAAAAGTGCTCATCATTACCAAATTGGAATAGCCACGTAGGATTCTATTCCACGCCCAAAAGAATAACCGCTTGGAATACAAACTTGGTATACGGTGAATAGTACAGGAATAGTGTCCATATTCACATTCCCACTCATATTCTTTGCAAAAGAACAGGCCCTAATAGCTGGTCGCGCGCAGACTAAAACGGTAGGTGCGCGTAGCAGCTCCAGTCAGTATGGCGTATGGGGTCATCGAATGGATGACCCAGTGCGGGATTCGTCCCGACGCCGTCACTCACCCCACTCTGATCGCCGGTATGTGTCGCGCTGGCAAGATCGATGAGGCCCGTCACATGGTTAGTCGTATAGACGAAGAGATCGAGCTGTGATCCGAATCTTGTTTGTTACATCACGATTTTTGATTCAATGGTTTCGGAGAAGAGGTATCATGAAGCTGTGTCTTTGTTCATGGAGATGATCGATGCACAATGCCTGATGCTGTCTTTTGTACTGATTTGCTAAAGATGCATTCTTTCGATTTGGGCAAGTTTGATTCTGCAAAGGATGTCATGAGGTCGATGGTACGGTGGGGATGAACACCCAATATTGGTACTTATTCGACCTTGATCAATAGTTTGAGCCAAGCGGGGAGGACGATGGGGCAAGAGAGGTGGTTGATGAGATGATAAAAGCGAAATGCATGCCTAATTGTCAGACCTTTACCCCCTTTTAGTGCTCGCAGGAGGTGATCGTGCATCTAACACATGGGTTAGTTAAAGGGTGGACAGCTTGGAGATTTGCTAAGACTGTTTGAGGCTTGGAGATCTTGGCTGCCAGGTATACGATGTTTTAATCACAACATTTTGTAGGAAGGGTTCTTGTGACACAGATGAGATATACTAAGCATGTCTAATTCTGGAGAAAATGCTTGGAATGATACTGTGGATTTCTAACACTTGCATCTGCGTCATGGAACTTGTTTCTTGTTGGAGAGTATTAAGTTCATGGAAGGTATGTCATTTTCTTGGTTGAGATCAGCTATTTTTGGGCTTCCTGGCTTGCACACATCGAAAACTGCTTCTAGCTTTTATTTTCTGGACCCTGAACTGATTGGTCTGCCTCTTTTTATTCCATTCTGCCGCATATGAATGTCAATGTTTGCCAAAGTTGGTCCATTTACATGGTTTGAATCATCAACCTAGCTCACAGAGTCACAGAGAATCAATTTAGTTACAGTTTCATGTCTCATGCTACATAGTTGCCTAAAGATGGATCATTGATCCTTGAAAGTTGCTTTCTTTTATTGCGAACAATCTCTAATATAGAATGGAATGTGATATTTCCAATGATGATACTCTACAATTGAATTGATGTTTCATGCAAAATTTGAAAAGGAAAGAGAGAAGAAAATGTTGATTATTGCTTCAAACTTGAAATCTGGCAGTTGACATGGTCGTGCAAGTTTGGCACAGCCGTGCGTGTACAACAGACGTATCAGTTTTCTGTCACAGATTGGACACGGCCGATCACTCGCATGACCGTACCGATTGTTCTGGAGCAAACTGCAGGTTATGCAGTTTTGCGCACGACCGTGCTGCATATCAGCATGTCCGTGCCGATACCCAGAAACCCTAATACGAGTTCTAATTTGAATCGTTGATCTGTTTGGGATTTTAATAGGATGGACATGGTTAAAAACATTATCTTCTACCATATGATGAACTCATATGATATAAATACCAAGAGATACATTTTTGGCAGATATGAAGAGAATTGAGAAGAATTCCTCGCGTCTTGAATAGAGAATCTGATCTTTTACCGGCGATAGGCGACGAAAGTGCTTCGAAGTGACTATGAGATTTGGGAGAGGAGCTATTCCTTGTTCTAGAGTCCATGGAAAGATCTCTCCATTGGTTGTGTGCATGAGACATCGTAATTGCTAAAGTGTTAAAGTTATTTTGTCGAGAGGACACATATTGTTTTGGAGGAGATTTGTAGTCGATGTATTTTCTGAATTATTATATCTGATCTAGTTGAAACCGTAACAACAGAAGACTGGACGTATGCCATAGGCTGTGTCAAACCAGTGTAAACCATTATCTCTCTGTGTGGTTGCTTGGTTTTGACTCTGTGGTGTTTTTGTGTGTGCTTCTTATGTTTCTTCCAAGATTATAACTCTTCATTAATTTAATTGACGACACTTTATCATTATATATTCCGATGTGCACACTTAGGTGTTGTTTGATATTGTGTCAGATTCTCATCAGAAAATAGTTATTCGCTGATGTGAAAAAATTGGTAATGAAAACAAGAGTAGAAGCTGGAATTGGATGTGTTTCAGAACATTAAGCTTGTGTTTAGATGTTCAATAAAATCACAAAAACACGGGATTTTAGGTAATTTTTAGAAAGTAATTCATGATTATTTTTAGGTGAATGTTTGGCTATATAACTAGAAATCCTCAAAAATTATGGTTTTAAAATTTTCTAGTGTAAGTAGAAATTTTGAATTTCGTGATACTTTTGGCTATGCACATGATTGTCAATTATGTTTTGATGTAACAACTTTTTAAGCCGAACAATTGACAGATATTAAGATTTTTCTAAATGACCTTTAAATACCACATCTCTAAACATTAGACCTTTATTTTTTTAAAAAAAAATTAATTTTAACATCCAAACTATGCCCAAACTTTGGAATGCATGTGGCAAGGAAAAACAATATTGCTGATTTTGTATGAAACGTAGGTAATGCATGCCGTTCTTCATTCATGAATTCCATATGCTCTTTATAACTTTCAGTTATTCAAAAAAGATAATATATGCTGTTTTAGTTGGAATCATACCATGTCATATAAATCGTGTTTGTCTTTCTCACTAGGGTGAATTAGATTAAATCTGTTAAACGAACAAATTTACTCTAATTTACTCTAATTTACTATTCTCACTATGATGTTGAACAAACTTGCTATGTCAAATCTGTTAAACGAACGTGATTATCCTTTGTTTTTGAAATTTGATTGCAGAAAATGATGGTGCATCTGTGGTACATCAATAACTGACTGGTGAAATATTGTGTGCATATCATAATCTCATTTTAAAAACATGCCATAATCATATAAAGCATGTGATTAGATATGACAGTTGAGCTGCAAAATAAAAAATAAGTCAAGGCCATGGTTAGATAGAACATGTTTGTTGTTTCATTAGACATCTCTCCCATCATTGTCGTCATTAATTACAACTCATGACAAGTCTTTAATACTGTATCCATTGGCTATGATTTTTTTTGTTTTTTAATGGGCGAGTGTACATGGGCGGCAGAA
This sequence comes from Scilla litardierei, assembly GCA_030789695.1. Taxonomy (NCBI): domain Eukaryota; kingdom Viridiplantae; phylum Streptophyta; class Magnoliopsida; order Asparagales; family Asparagaceae; genus Scilla; species Scilla litardierei. The sequence goes on from JAULAV010008758.1 coordinate 27,268, forward strand.
TATCAAAATATTTCATTATGGAAATATATAACTTATGGAAATATATAACTGTTGAATCATTGGGCCGGCACTCGAACGACGACTGAATAAGGCACACAGAGCCCACAAGAGAAGCCCGATATCGACTCAGTCAAAGCCCACCAACCAGTCGACCGAAGCACTCCCACCAATCGAACGTAGAATTGAAGGCGGGCTCATAAATAGCGGGAACGTGGGCTACAATTACTCCTATTAAAGGGGGAGATGATGGCACCATAATTGGTGACCGTTATCTTCCCAACGTCACTAAAAAAACCCAGGAGGCCTATAAATACAAAAAGGCGCCAATTCCTAAGGTACGAGATATAATACATAGACTCTACATACTTTTTACATTTCTATCACAAAAGAGCTTGCGATGCCAGATCTAAGACGAACCTCCATGGGTCGATCTCAACTGCTTCAAACTCGCTCTCTTCCTTAAGTTTCCATTCTAACTTAAGCATCGGAAGAGATTTGGGTCGGGACCCAGATCAAAACCACCTGACGCTTCCTTGTGGTGCAGATTGCCGAGTCTTGATCTTCTATGAGGGTTGCTCCAGAGCTTTCCAGCCTCGATCTATCGACATACGGACCGCTCGAGGGTCCATCGAGCATCGCAAGCCAACCATCATCTATCAACGACCTTGATTTTTCAAATCTAGGGTCCCATTCAACCGGTTGACGAGGCTTCGACTCAGCACGAAGGGTCCACGTCAGCAACGCAATTGTTTCGGCCATTTTTGGCCTTAACAGTTTGGCACCATCTGTGAGAAAAGTTAACCAGCTCGACATCCCAAAGCAATCAAAAAGCTATGTCGGAAGGACCCAGCAACATCGGACCGAATCAATGTCCAAAGAAGAAACAAAAAGCGAACATCGTTCAGGTGGAGGTGCCTCGGATTCTACATCTTCATCAAAGCGACATGGGAAGGCCACTAAAGAACCTAATGTGTCCCAAAAGCAATTCGACCAATTTGCAGAATGGGTCGACAAGAGTCACGGTGTTTTGGCAAGCCTGATACGCCAAATCATGGGAGATCTGCCACTCACCAATGAGCAACTACTGCCTCCAAATCCAACTCTGACACCAACAAGAGGCACAGCTATGCTCAGGGATCCAAGAGATCCGAGAGCGGATCGACAAGAAATCGCCCAACTTAATACAACACCCACATCTCACCAATACGACAAAGGAGGGAATGTCAATCGTTCTTTTGGTTTCCAGGGAGGACCCAGTCCCTCCAACTAGAAGGAAGTGACCCGCCACATCCTGGATCAGGTAATATACGGGACCCCCCAGGTTACAACCCTCTGATTCTTGCAGGTGGATACGTGAGGAGAGAGGAGATCCCAAACCGATCCTCAGGAGCCACATACGCGCAAGGCGGAGATGTGAGATCCCTACTCATCCAGTCCGCACTTCAACAGACTCCATTGAAGGAGAACATCACATCCGTTCCTTCTATTCCGAAGTTCAAACTCACTGCCTTGCCAGCATAGAATGGCAGAGGCGACCCGTGGTTGCACATCCGCAAGTATCTAAACGTGATGTTGCTTCATAGGGTCGATGAGCCATACCTCTATCGAGCTTTCCACGCTACCCTATTCAAGAGGGTGGAAAGCTGGTACGACGGATTACCCGACGGCTGTATCGGGTCATTCGACGAATTGGTCGATTTGTCCTGCAAGTAATTTGTTGTAGGTCGATGTCTCAAGAGAAAGTCCTCCTACATATTTACGTTCAAGCAGAAGGATAAAGAATCAATCCGAGCCTTCGTACAGTGATTCAATGACGAAAGGCTCGAAGTAGAGAACACACCGGATGTAACTGTCATCGCGGTTTTCACTCAAGTAAGGACGCTCCACTAGTTTCCACCTAACAGCCTCGCAGAGATGTTCAATATAACAGATCGGTTCACCATCTCCGAAGAAGCAGAGGAACCGACTGAAACTACTGGGAAAGGAACACCTGTCCGCTGTGGAGACACCAGATGGGAAAAGCCAACCCAGGAAACCCATCGTCAGGAATCTCGGGACAAGAGGCCGAGAGAGAAGCCCTCAAGCAAGGAGCGCCTAACGTATGCGAGGCTAAACATGCCCAAGACGAGGGTCATCGCTTACGCCCCACGAGAAGAACTGGTCCAAGAATCAGCCAAGAAAGGCAAATATAAGAAAAGAGACGACCTCAAATTTTGCAAATACCACAACGATTATGCGCATGATACCAACAACTGCTAGATACTCATGGAGATCGACGCACTGGTCAATGCGTACATTCCAAGAACCCGGTCGTCGATCAACCCAGCAAGTAGGGGCCTTTGAAGCAGAAGGGCAAGATGACAGTGTCACCTGTCACTAAGATGGTCGACTAATGAGCTTATAAGCTCAAGGTCAAATAAAAAGCGTGGGACAAAAGTAACTCCTGACGAAACTCGAAAATGCATGTGCGCTTTTTTGCTTTCTTCCATAAGAAATGTTTTCCATCAAATAAATTCTGCTTCCTTTTCGAAACAACTCTCTTCGATAAAGCATTTATGAATTCTATGATAAGTACCCCATCAAAGAGATCCAATCCTTTGGGAAGTTTAGATGGGCCGAATTCGTAATGATGAAACTCATATACCCTGCGTCGTCAGCCGTAAGTAGAAGAGCCATCCCTTCGCCACTGAACAACTCTCTCGTGTCGTCAGCCGTAAATCGAAGGGGTCACACCTTCGCCATTGAACAACCCTCTCGAGTCGACAGCTGTAAGTCGAAGGGGCCACCCCTTCGCCACCGTAAGTTGAAGAAGCCACCCCTTTGCCACTGAACGACCCTCTCGTGTCGTCAGCCGTAAGTCGAAAGGGCCATCGCTTCGCCACTGAACGACCCTCTCGTGTCGTGTCGTAAGTCAAAGGGCCCGTCACTTCGCCACTGAACGACTCCCTCGTGTCGTCAGCCGTAAGTCGAAGGGGACGCCTCTTCGCCACTGAACGACTCCCTTGTATCGTCTGCCGTAAGTCGAAGGGCCGCCCCTTCGCCACTGAACGACCCTTTCGTGTCATCAGTCGTAAGTTGAAGGGGCCATCCCTTCGCCACTGAACGACCCTTTCGTGTCGTCAGCTGTAAGTCGAAGGGCGGGCCACCCCTCGCCACTGAACGACCCGCTCGTGTTGTCAACCGTAAGTCGAAGAGGCCACCCCTTAGTCACTGAACGACCCGCTCGTGTCGTCAGCCGTAAATCGAGGGGACAGCTCTTTTGCCACTGAACGACTCCCTCGTGTCGTCAACCGTAAGTCGAGGGGGTCGTTCCTTCGTCACTGAACAACTCCCTCGTGTCGTCAGTCGTAAGTCGAGGGGACATCCCGTCGCCACTGAACGACTCTCTCGCATTGTCAGCCGTAAGTCAAAGGGCCACCCCTTCGCCACTGAACGACTCTCTCGCATCGTCAGCCATAAGTCGAAGGGGCCACACATTCCCCACTGAACGACTCTATCGTGTCGTTTGCCGTAAGTTGAAGGGGCCGCCCTTCCCCACTGAATGATTCTCTCATTTCGCCACTGAACGACCCTACGGCATCGACAGCCGTAAGTCGAAGGGCCACACCTTCGCCACTGAACGACCCTATCGCGCCGTTAGCCGTAAATCGAAGGGACCACCCCTTCGCCACTGAACGACTCTATCATATCGTCAGTCGTGAGTCGAGGGAATTACTCCCTTGCCACTCCACGGAGTGGTCTATTTCTAACATAGTTCAACGGCTTAACCCTGATCATCTTGGGCAAGGGTCTAACTCGTCGAAAGTGGCCATCAGGCATTACGACCACACAATATGAGCAACGACAAACAAAGAGATACGAGCCAATTTTTCTGGAGCTTATACTACAAAATTGTTTTCGTTTACATCTCAATAACCACTATACATTTGAAAATTATAGCAGGGTAAAAAGAGCGTCAAGATTCTACAACGACTGGCTAGGCTCTTGATCTCCATTAAGCGCGACCGCAAGCTCTTGGTCTCCCGAAGCACCAATGCCTACATCGTCACCCATCGTGGTGACGACTTCGTCGGTAGGAGCGGCATCCCCCGTACCCTGGCTTAGATCGTTGTCACCGATATCTGGAAACAGCACGGGGATCCGGTCGATCTCAGTGGCGATGCCAGGAAATCGGTCATTCACTTTCGATCGACATCGTTCATAGCCTTCCGTGTACATCTCGTCGAAATCGGGCAATGAATCCTTGAATCCATGAACTGCCCTCTCCGCAATGGCCCCGGCTTTGGCTCTCTCCTCCAACAGAGATTTCTCTGCTCGCTCTCTCGAGGCGGCTTTTTCAGCCTCCCTCTCACGAGACTCGCGTAACTCATGCCCGAGCTGCTGAATGTGGTTTAGTCTCAATTTGTACATAAGCCTTATTCTATCCAGCTCAGCCTGAGACTTCTCACCGGCCATCTTAACAGACCCCAGGGTGACTTCGTGATTAGCCACCACCAGTGCGCGTCAACGCAGCGCAGCAGTGGCCACGAGAGCCTGCAAATAAGGCACGATAGTCAACATCCATGCTGGCATAATGTACAATGGAGGCTGGAGCAGTAGTTACCTGGACATTAGCGTGGACGGCCATCGATGCAAGCCTCTCATAATCAACCCTCTCTACAACGGCCCTATCCCGCGGTAGGGTCTCGTTTTCAGCAATCCGAGATGCGGTCCCGCACTCCAGAAGGGCGGAATCGTCTCTCCTCATCGGAAACTCCATTTGAACGAGTTCCTCCACGGGACTGTCAAATGGAGCCTAAGGAGACCGATTCTCTAGCAAAATTGGTCTGAACTCATCAGGAAAGTCTTTAGACAGAGACACTGGAGGGAACAGGCCTCTCCAAGGTCAGGAATCCTTGTGCAGAAGAAGCTCCGGAGGGACCTGGGTCTCCCCCGTGTCCTCCTCTAGACGATTTCTCCGCTCCTGATGAGGAATCTGCTCCACGGCTTCAGACGACCCAGATGGCTCTGAGTCACTAAGGCGAAGCCACCGCATTCTCTTACTTCCCTCAATTGCAACCGCCTCAAATTCGATGGGGGCCTCTCCTTTTTCTTCCGCTGGAGACGAGCCACCTGAGTAGCCCCCTTAGCGACAATGGGTCGTTCCTCCAACGATCGAGCCGTCCTTTCGCAGGGTCCACCTGATACTCCAGACCGACCATGCCTGCAGAAGAAAAACATGTTGAGTCAGAGAACGAAGATCGAACAGTTGATAGGCACGATCGAATCGACCTTTCATCCACACGGTCTGGCGCAACACCAAGTCGGACCTCATCCACTTTGTTTTCCTCACATTCTTCGACAGACTCATCAATGTGTCGGTGGCTTCCTTCTCCACTCCAGACAAAGGCTTGTTCTCAGCAGGGCCTACGTCAGAGACACCACATCCGGTGCGAAAGCTTGCCTCTCCTTGGAATACCACGAACACGAACTCCTCTTTCCATTTGGAATTAGAGGAAAGAAGTTCAACAAATAGCTTCATACCTCGACGGGCCGTTATCATGTACCAGCCCGGAGTCTTGAGAGGAGAAATCGAGAAGAGGTAATTGAACAATCTTAGCGACGGTTCAATTCTCTTCATCACGCACAAAGCAATAAAGCCCACCAATGCACCTATGGCGTTTGACATTAGCTGACAAAAAGGAAGGTTCAGGGTGCTCAGAAAGTAGCGCATGAAAGGATGCATGGGGAATCGAAGACCTCGTTGGAAGGCTTTGACGCAAACCCCAACTTCCCGGTCGTCGGGATGATGAACCATTTCGTCCCTCCCAGGCACCCGAGTCTGATAGTCAAGTCGAACGTAGTTTCTCTGAAATTCAGGGATCTGGTCGGCTCCAACTTTGGATCTCAGATTGGCGATCAGACCAGGCTCCAAAGCCCCTTCTTTGTTCTTTTGCATGACGGTAACCAAACTCCTCTCAGAAGCAGGAATGGAGGATGGAGCCATTTTTCAAGGGGAGAAAATCTAAATCAAGAACGACGAAGACCGTATCTTTGAATTTTCTCACCGAAACCGTCTTATATCGACAAGATGACAACGACATGATAAAACACGTGAGCATCTTGGGTTTCAAACCAACGGATCATTCAAATCAGTAAGGCAAACGTTTTGTCGCCTAGAACTTGAGTATTAATTTCTTAACTGCCGTGCCCAATTAATGCGATATAATGTCGGTTGACCCCAACAGGCAGACTCTCTGAGGTCGTGCGACGGGGTGCATTGTTGAATCATTGGGCCGGCACTCGAGATAACTCGACCGACGAGTGACTAAGGCCCACAGAGCCCATAAGAGAAGCCCGATATCGACTCAGTCAAAGCTTACCGGCCAGTCGTCCGTTGCACTCCCACTAATCGAACGTGGGATTGAATGCGGGCTCATAAATAGCGGGAACATGGGCTACGGTTACTCCTATTAAAGGGGGAGATCATGGCACCATAATTGGTGACCGTTATCCTTCCAATGTCACTGAAAAGATTCAGGAGACCCATAAATACAAAAATGTTCCAATTCTCAAGGTACGAGATCTAATACATAGACTCTACATACTTCTTACATTTTGATAGGAGTTTTAATATTTGGAAATCACAAGCGCACTGTGTCGTCATAGCGCGTTACGGGTCGTTTGCAGGGAGGCTAGTGTGGGATCCTGCCAAAACAGAGTTAGGATCGATAAATGAAGTTGAGACTTACGCTTGCGTATGCAGCACGGTAGTCTACGAACTTCGCCTTCGGATTCGCCACGACGGATCGAGTCTTCTCACGAACGGAGTAAGGCTACTAAATCCACAATCTAAATCTCTACTTTTAGATTAAGAACTTGGATAAAGGGAGAGGAAGTATTTCGGCAGAGCTTCGCTAGAATGAAGATGCATGCATGAATGCCATGCAAAAGTGTAAGGAAATGGCTAACCCTTGGGTCTTATTTATAGCCCCCAAGGTAGTTATTTTAGGATAAACTGTTCCTTTGGAACAATTTAACTAAGGTGTACCATCGTACATGGCATATTATAAGCTTAAGTTGTACCATATGCATGGTACAATATAAGCTTAAGATATTACCCCTTTATTAGCCATATGTCGCATGCACTTATGCACATATAATGCGACTTTCCCATCAATCTAGAGATCCTCTCCGCAAGGGAACATATTCCCTTTGCGTACGACTTCGTGTACGCGACGTTCGAGGTCCGTATTCCCTCGTACATCCCCCACAAGGGTGTACTAACGTCTTCCATATCCAACATCTCCCACTCACACTTGAGGGGATTGTAAGAGAACGTCTTTCTCTTAGTTCTTTCATCTATCATACCGAGAAATAGACCGTGCGACCGTCATGCGCGTAGAGTCTGTTGTTGTGCACTTGTTAGAGATACACAACGACCTCGAAGGTGCAAAGTTGAGTAGTTCAACGCATGCTTTACCCTAGATTATTTCTTCACATTTCTTATACTTTACATTCAACAATTGAATCCCATCTGGATCACAATTGGCTGGCCAGCTTTGAATCATTAAAGTCCAAATGCGAATATGAAATCAATCTTCCTCTTCTTGCGAACCTTCTGATCTTGACTAGACTCGCTTTTCTAACGTGCCCCGCCGAGCCGAATTATCATAGCCCATAAGTAACACGCTAAGATAGCGATCATCTCGTCAAATCTAAAGGAACCAATTGGAGTCCTTGAGGGTAAGAGTTAAGGCCCATATGGCATTTGAGTCTCACATAATAGCAAACACTATTGCTACTAACTCAGTGGTCGAAAATGCATACGTGGTATGAACACGTATTACAACATCACTCCTTTCCCAGGGAGAGTATGTCTTAATGATGTTGTACGGATGAAAGATCAGACACTACAGTGCCTATCTTTTGAGTCCCTTTACTACTCATGAAATATTCCGGACTCTCATCCTGCATAAGACAGATAGGATTTAAAAAATCCTATGAGATCCTTTTTAAATATCCTTGTGATACAGATCTCAGATCTTTTGTAAGCATCCATATGATGCAGATCTTTCATTCGACTATCTTGTTTAAGTCATGACTCTAAATCATTCGTCTAATGATTTTGACTTTAAACTAGTCTCATCTCTATCTTATCCATCTGATAAGATAAGGCGGTTGCTCATGTGAGAGAGCCAACCTTAATCTGTCCGACATACACACAATTCAGCTGAGATTTCAAAAATAATGTACACATACATTTCTTTAAGAAATTCATATGCAATGTTGGAAAAAGAACTTATTCTTTTATTAATTTTGATCATTTACAGACATGGGAATTTACATTGGTACAACTCAGCTCTTACGCAATCCTTGAGATGATAAGTGTTTGTAAAACACATTTCTGGGGATCGCCTTCGTAAGCGGATCCGCTATCATCTCATGCGTAGATATGTACCTTATGTCTACCTTCTTGGTTTTATCATAGTCTTTTGCAAATTCGTATCGGATATCAATGTGTTTGATCTTACAAGACACATTATCCTCTTAACCGCTTTCCAGTGTACTTGCCATGTATTGGATTGGTAACAGCTTACCATTTCCAACGGCAAAACAGATGTCCGGTCTCGTACACACCATAGCGTACATAAGACTATCAACTGCACTGGAATATGGAACTTTTTCCATAATTTCCTTTTCCTTTTGGTTCTTTGGACACGATACCAGATATAAATTATCGCATATGCTTATATGAATATCAATGGACTTGCAGTCCTGCATATTAAATCGTTCTGGAACCTTCTTTATATAAGTCTCCTGTGAAAGAGAAAGAAGTTTCTTCGAACGATTCCTTGAAATCTTAACTCCAAGGATATATGCGGCTTCTCCCATGTCTTTCATCTCAAAAACTGATGAAAGCCAAGCCTTGATATCCATCACAAAGCCCTTGTCATTTCCAGCTATTAAAATGTCATCTACATATAGAGACATGATAATATACTTGCTTTTAATCCTCTTGATATATACTCAGTTATCTTCATCAAGCATGGTAAAACCATTTGATAACTTTATGAAATCGTATATACCATTGCCTCGAGGATTGTTTAAGATCATATATGGACTTATGAAGTTTACAAACCTTATGTTCGTTTCCTTCTTTTACAAACCCTGTTGGTTGTTCCATATAGATCTCCTCGTCCAATTCTCCATTAAGAAATGCAGTCTTTAAATCCATTTGATGTAATTCGAGGTCTAAGCAAGCTACCATTGCCAGAATTAGTCGAATCGAGGTAAAACGCACAACAGGTGAGAAGGTCTCTTCGTAGTCTATCCCTTCCTGTTGCGTAAAACCTTTCGCGACAAGGCGAGCTTTATATCTATTTATAGAGCCATCAGCCTTATGCTTGATCTTGAGAACCCATTTGTTCCCAATTGCTCTATGTCCTCTGGGTAAGTTAACTAAGTCCCAGACTTGGTTAACTTCCATGGATTTCAATTCCTCCTTCATCGCTTCCATCCATTTGTCTTTTTGCAGGGCATGATGCGGCCTGTTTGAAAGTAGCAGGCTCGTCATCATCTTGTAGTAAAGTCATAAAGGTTTGCGGAAATTCATCCTCAAATCTTAGAGGAGCCAACCTTGTACGACTACTACGGTGTATTTGAGATTCTTCAAGTCCTTGTTGACTCGAATTTAGATCAATTCTAATATCACTCCCACTTGGAATGTCGTTAGAATTGCTCCCACTTGGATCATTATTCCCGTATGGAATAGGATAATCGTCATTCGTATAATCCATTGGTGAAGGTTGAAACGTATTTTCGTTTTCACCAAGAATTCTCCCACTCGAATGAGGTAATCCTTCTTGATCATAAATCTCAAATAGAGATAAGTCCTGACTTATCTCGCCCTGTCTTGGAAACTCGTTTTCCAAGAAAGTGACATCCCTCGACTCAAACTCAATTAGCCCACCATTGTCTTCCTGACTAACAAAAAATATAACCTTTGGAGTTCTGCGTATCGTATAAAGATACATTTCCTTCCCCTTGGCCCAATTTTGCCATACTTATGGGAGGAAATATGTGCGTAGAATGCACAACCCCAAGGTTTCAAAATGTTTAAGTCAGGAGACCTTTGGTTCCACAACTCATAAGGAGTGGAGCTAACTGATTTCGAGGGTACGCGGTTTAAAATGAAAGCAGTCGTCAATAATGCATCACCCCAAAAGGTGATTGGCAAGTTAGCTTATGCTATCATTGAACGGACCATTTCCATTAAAGTCCTATACCTCCTTTCTGCAACACCAATTTGTTGAGGAGTATAAGGCATAGTTACATGATGTACTATGCCTTTTTCATCACAAAGTTCCTTTAAACTTGTTGATTGATATTCACCGCCCCGATCGGTTCGCACGACCTTAATCTTGCGATCTAATTGATTCTCCACTAAACTCATATAGTTTTTAAAGCAGGTTTAGTGCTTTCACTTTTGTGGGATATCAAATAGATATGACCGAATCGGGTGAAATCATCAATAAAAGTGATGAAATAGGACTTCCCGCGTCTTGTCTTGACATTCATCGGACCACATATGTCCGAATGGATAAGCTGTAATGGAACCTCGGCCCTTGTGCCGGTTCCAAACGGCTTGCGACAAGATTTCCGCACAAGGCAATGTTCGCAGGTCGACATTTCAACCTTTGAAACATTGGATAGAAGGTCACGTTTGGCAAGTCTATCCATACGCGTTGGTCCAATATGACCAAGCCTTGCGTGCCAACAAATTATATTAGACTCATTAGTCAAATAATTTGTCACAAGGAAATTTTCATTACATGAGGAATTATACATTGTACTTATTACAATAAATCCTTTGAAATACAAACCCAGTATCAATAAAGGAATTACTACAAAAATAAGTCCATATTACAATCATGAAGGAACCAACTATAACCAAGACCCATTAAATTGACCACAGTTTTAATATTCCTTTGAATATATGGAATGAAGAGAACATCATGAAGTAGGAGAGTGTGGCCGTTGTCCAAGACTAGCTTGCGAGTCCCAACGCCTTTCACTTCAACACGTGTGTTGTTTCCTACATTGATCCACTTCATTCCTTGGGGTATCCGGTGATACTCCACGAAGGACCGTCTGTCCTTTGCTATGTGGTCGGTGGCACCTCGTCACTTCCACTCGTACACGAACGAGCATAGTGACCGAGCTTGTTGCACTTGAAGCACTTGATCCTTTTCAAGTCTTTCTTCTTGTTCCAATTCTTGTGCACACCCTTATGTTTGGGTTCCTTGGTAGACTCAGGTTGCTTATTACGTTCATTAGAAGACTTCGAACGATCTTTACGTTTCTTTCCCCCGTGTGAGGAACTAGCAACCATGTGCACTTCTGCACTTGGCTTGGCAGCCGCAAGCCGCTCTTCCTCTAATTCGAGGTGCTTGGAAACATCGTTGAAGGTCTTGATGCTCTCATTATGAGTGAGATGCATCTTCATCTGATCCCACCCATTTGGTAGGGAACGTATGACTGCTTGGATTTGTTGCTCATCAGTGAGCACATGACCTGCGTCCTTTAACTCGGAGATAAGGTTCGCCATATGTCGCAGATGTTTCCCCATGGAATGATCTGGACATTTCTTATATGAATCGAACCTTATAGTTAAGGCGCGAAGTTTGGACACCGATGTGCCACCGAACTTCTCCTCTAGCTTGGACCATATGTCCATGGCTAGGTCATGTTCTCGGAAGATGCGCATTATGTCATCAGCCATACTGCTTAATAACGTAATGCGCGCTACTTTGTTCTTCCGAGACCAAGCATCAAAAGCTTCCTTGTCTCGTCTGTGTTGGGCCGTAGTGCCCAACTCGGGTTTAATCATTACGTTCTTTAGAGTTTCGAGCACTTCTTGCTCCTCTAAAACGTATTGTATCTTAATGGACCAAAGTTTGTAATTATCGTCGTTGAGTTTTTCACCTCTGTTTAACTCAGTGACGATATTCTTTGAAGCGGAAACATTTTACTTTTAAAATGCTGCAAAAGACATAAAACCGAAGGTTTGATCAAAACATTGCATAAAAACTCTTAAAATATAACTCCCACTTGAAATGAAAAATAGAATATCCCATTTGGATAGTTCTAAAATTCAAATCCCACTTGGAATTATATTATATTTGATAAGTTACTTTCGAAAAATATTGAAGATGTTGTTCTAGAATCGAAAAGGTCTCTACGATTCCAATCACCATCTAGAACAACCTTCAATATTCCCCCATCACTTATCAAACAATAGTACTCTTATAGTACTAGCAGCGGAAAGCGAGTTTGAAAACGTATTTTTCAGATATAATTCCCACTTGAAATGATAATAGAATATCACATATGGATAGTTCTAAAATCAACTCCCACTTGGAATGATATTCATAATTTGATAAGTTACTTTCGAAAAATATTGAAGATGTTACTCTAGAATCGGAAAGGTCACTATGTTTCCAATCACCATCTAGATTAACTTTCAATATTTCTCCCTCACTTTATCAAAAGTTAGTACTCTTATAGTACTTCGCAGCGGAAAAGCGTTTTTGAAAACGTATGAAAACGTATTTTTCAAAAAATTATATTTCAACTTAGTACCCTTAGATACTAGTGAAATATTCGACACTTCCTGACCATTTGTCGGGAATGAGCCGTAGCCGTGCCTAAGTCGGATCCCCCTTTTGGGGATTCTTCTGCAAATTATTGTCGTCGGCTCCCGTATGGATCCAGGCGTTTCCCCCCGTATGAGAGAATTTTGATGCAGATGACTGTTGTTTGGCCCCGTATGGGCTAGTTGGCACGTTCATGTTCAACCAAGGCCTTTTGCCGAATTGGTCGACCAAAACACCAAAATTGGTCGACCAATAATTTGGTCTTCAACTTCTCTCGGCAAGGGCCTCTGCCCTGGCCGAGGCTTGGCCAATGGCCGGCCAGGGCCTCTGCCCTGGCCCCTCGGCCAGGGGGCCCTGGCCCCTCGGCCAGGGCTGGCCATGCCCTGGCCGAGGCCAGGGCCGGCCATGCCCTGGCCGAGGCCAGGGCGCCGGCCCTGGCCACTGCCAGGGCCCCGGCCAGGCCGGCAGGCCTTGGCCGAGGCCGGCCATGGCCGGCCTGGCCTTGGCCGGCCACTGCCGGCCTGGCCATGGCCGGTCATGGCCAAGGCCATTTGGCATTGGTCGGCCATGGCCCCTTTGGCCATGGCCGGCCACCCTCTTTGAATGGGGTTGCCGCACACACTCCTCCCCCTTGATGGGGTGGTCGCCGGTGGTTATTGGCCGTAGCCAACCCCCTCTGCTTGGGGAGGGGGGGTGCATGGCCTTCATAGCCCATTTGGCCATGGTGCACATGCACCAAATTTCATCTTTCCCGATGGAAATAACTACCACCTTCTTCCTCGATGAAGCACACGTTCGTCGATGAAGCACCCGTTCGTCGAGAAATTAGTTATTTCCTAATGGCCGTGTGCCAAAAATGAATAACATACTACGTGAACGGTCGGTTCTTCCCGTCACGGAGAGTTCCTACCATATCCGTAATGATAGGAGACCCTAACGTGAAAAGAACAACCGCTGCGTTCTCTCCGTCACGAAGCGTTCCTACCATATCCGTAATGGTAGGATACCCATTCGTGAAAAAGACAACGACTCGTTCATAGTTTCGACGAGGCGGCGGTTTGACCGGGGCGAACCCGTATGGCTCCGATACCAATGTGGGATCCTGCCAAAACAGAGTTAGGATCGATAAATGAAGTTGAGACTTACGCTTGCGTATGCAGCACGGTAGTCTACGAACTTCGCCTTCGGATTCGCCACGACGGATCGAGTCTTCTCACGAACGGAGTAAGGCTACTAAATCCACAATCTAAATTTCTACTTTTAGATTAAGAACTTGGATAAAGGGAGAGGAAGTATTTCGGCAGAGCTTCGCTAGAATGAAGATGCATGCATGAATGCCATGCAAAAGTGTAAGGAAATGGCTAACCCTTGGGTCTTATTTATAGCCCCCAAGGTAGTTATTTTAGGATAAATTGTTCCTTTGGAACAATTTAACTAAGGTGTACCATCGTACATGGCATATTATAAGCTTAAGTTGTACCATATGCATGGTACAATATAAGCTTAAGATATTACCCCTTTATTAGCCATATGTCGCATGCACTTATGCACATATAATGCGACTTTCCCATCAATCTAGAGATCCTCTCCGCAAGGGAACATATTCCCTTTGCGTACGACTTCGTGTACGCGACGTTCGAGGTCCGTATTCCCTCGTACATCCCCCACAAGGGTGTACTAACGTCTTCCATATCCAACAGCTAGGTGATCGAGTACTAGCGCTCGATTTCGGGTTTAATAACTAGCTACGCAATCAAATACGAATGGACATATGGGTTACGAGGTTTAACACTAGAATATCATGGGGATATGAGAACACGATGATGAAAACGAAGGGGGATTGAAATAAACAATAACACAACATCAACACAACAAGAACAACAAAACAACAACAAACAAACAACAGCAGCAAGAACAAAACAACAACAACAACAAAACAACTACAAAGCAACAACAACAGCAAGAACAACGAAGCGCTATAACAAGGCAACATCAAAAATATAATGGAGAGGTAAAGAGAGAACTCATCTCGTGAATCCATACAAAGGGGGTCGGCAATCCCCAATACCAATCTGAGAAGAGAGCTACAGAAATCTACTAAAAACTAATCTAATCCTAATCTAAACTAAATCTAAACCTATGAAAACAATAAAACTGTAAAAAGTGGTACAAAACGAGCCCAAGACTCAGCTCTCCCTTCGATGACGGCGCCCAAATGTTTAAATACAACCATAGGAAGTCGGGTTGCAGCTCTCAACCCGATTTCACACGACCGCGTGGCTAGAACCACGCGACCGCGTCGCGTTCTAGTTGAGAAGGGGATGACGCGGCCGTGTGGTTTCAAACCACACGGCAGTGTGGCTTTCAGTAACCGCTGCCACTTGGTGAGGAAAGAGGTGCCACACGGTCGTGTGGGGGGAAATGATACGGTCATGTCAATGGGCCTCTGCTGCTTTGGGTTGAAGATGGGATGATACCGCCTGCTTCACATGGGCGTGGGAGATCTTCTGCTGAGATTTGAGAGGGATACGGCCGTATTGGGGGGTTCCATATGGCCATGTGGCCTTGGTTGCTCCAAGTTCGTGCTCCACAACTCCAGCTTCATGTATGTTCACTCCAGCAGACTCCAACAAGCTCAATGCTCATTCATGCAATGCTAGCATCAAATTTTCCAAGCTGCACTCTCTAACCATCTTCATTTGCTTCCAGCTTGATGTGCCCAAGTGGCACAACTTGTCTCCAGCTCTAAGCTTCATTTGCACTCCCTCTACTGCTTACATCCAACCTCCAGCCATCTTCATCCTAGTGTAAAATCACATTTAACTTCAAATGCTCCCTCACTCCATCTATCAAATCTCTCATCGGCAAGGCTCCAGACTCACATCTCTGGCTTCAGTTAAACTCAAGCATCTAAGTAATTCCATGTTATCAAGGCTCCACAACATGAGATCAAGTCCAAAATGCCAAAATGCTCTGATTTCACCTGAAAATGCATCGGGAAGACCAAAAGCGTAAAAGGGAACAAAAAGAGTAAAAATGGCTTGGAAAACGAGGTGGAGTGGAATAAAAAGTGAATGAAATGAATGTGAAATATATATATAAATAACTTATCAAAATCCCCCAAGTTAAACTCGTCCTTGTCCTCGAGGAAGACGAAGAGAGAGTAAAGAATATGGTATGCAAATGATGATATGAGTTTCGAGAGATTTCATAAAATCGAGCACATATAAATGGACAAATAGGAAATTCAAATTCATGGAAATCTAAAACGCCGACTCCTCTCTATCGATAAGAATATAACCCTAGGGCATGATTTTGATACGATTTGGATCGTATCAAGGGAAAATCAGCGAAGAAAAGGAATAAAAATTGGAAAAGATGAGATTTTTATTGGATTTTTGAGAAAAGACAAGATCTAATAGCAAGATAAATTGAGTCCTTTCGAGAGGAACTCGCTCTCCTAACTTTGATGAACGGATCAAAGCCTAAAACCCTCACAAATGACACTTAGAATGTTCTTCACACAATAAGCATGCCTCTCATGACGGCTAACCCTAGATATAAATAGAAAAACCTAGGAACAAAATAACATAACATAAGACTAATCTGCCCTTCGACGCCTCTGATAGTAAGTGACCCATCCGCCTTGGGTCCCGCCTGGACCCGTGACTGCCTCGGAGGGTGCGGCCGTATCAATACCCGCCCCTAAAAGAGCCACCTTGTCCTCAAGGTGGAAATCAGGGTACTGCTCCTGTATCGCCTCATATAGCTCCCATGTCGCATCGCACTCCGGTAGCCCCTGCAAGTAAATGAGGACCTCCCGACGTCGCCCAGGTCCTCTCCGTACCGCCCGGACATCGACTGGCTCGAGCATCACTTCCATATCATCTGTGAGCGTAGGAGGGAGTGTGGATGATGTAGTATGCTCGCCAATCGCTCGACGCAACTGGGAAACATGAAACACCGGATGTATCGCTATCCCTGGTGGCAGCTTCAACCTGTAAGCAACCTCTCTAATCCGAGTCTCCACCTCAAAAGGCCCATAGTAACGGGCCGCAAGCTTCTCGTTCCTCCTGTGAGCCAAAGACTTCTGCCTGTAAGGTCGAAGCTTCAGGTAGACCCTGTCCCCCACCTGAAAAGTCACATCTCGCCGATGACCGTCCGCCTTGGCCTTCATCACCTGCTGTGCTCGTGTCAGGTGCCTCCGCAGCTCCTCCAACATCCTATCCCTCTCCTCCATCTGCTCCTCCACCTGTGAAACCGGTGTCGCCCGGTGCCCATAGTAAACCAAGGAAGGGGGGTCTCGCCCGTACAATATCCGGAAAGGTGTCGTCCCTGCCGCCGAGTGGAAGGAAGTATTGTACCAATACTCCGCCCACGCCAGCCACCTAGTCCACCGTCGGGGTGTCTCCGAAGCAAAACATCTGAGGTAGGTCTCGACACTCCTGTTGACCACCTCGGTCTGACAGTCCGTCTGCGGGTGGTAGGCGGTGCTCCGCTTTAGAACTGTTCCCTGCACTCGAAACAACTCCTCCCAGAAGTGACTAGTGAAAACCTTGTCCCGGTCGGACACTATAGATTGTGGAAACCCGTGCAGCCGCACCACCTCTCGCACAAAAACCGCCGCCACCGAAACCACTGTGTAAGGATGCTTTAAGGGAATGAAGTGAGCATACTTACTCAGCCGGTCAACCACAACCAAGATCACGGTGAACCCCTCCGAACGCGGCAAGCCGTCTATGAAGTCGATGGATACCTCCTACCACACCTGCTCAGGCAATGCCAAAGGCTGTAGCAGTCCTGCCGGGGCCATCGCCATGTACTTGTGACGTTGGCAGACGTCACAAGCCGCCACCAATCCCGCGATGTCCCTCCGCATGCCCGTCTAGTATACCTCCCGAGCCATCCGTATATACGTCTGCTGCACGCCCGAATGACCTCCGATCACCGACCCATGGAACTCCTGGAAAAGAGTCTGAATCGATGCAGACCCCCGCGGAATCACCAACCTCCCCTGGTAGAGTAACCTTCCCCCTTCTACCGTGTAACCTGGCACCCCGTCACCTCCACCCTGTAAACTCTCCCTGATCCGCTGCAGCTCTGGATCTGCCTCCGCCTCTTGCGACAGCTGGTCCAAACCTCTCCACTCTGGTATCGACATCGCCTGCAGCTGGCTCCCCTCATCTCGCCGAGACAATGCATCCGCCGCCTTATTTTCCAGCCCCGGTCTGTACTCAATATCGAACCGAAATCCTACCAGCTTCGACAGTAACTTCTGGTGCTCCTCTGCCACCAACCTCTGCTCTAACAGATACTTCAAAGCCCGCTGATCTGTTCGCACCACAAAAGTCCGTCCCAACAGATATGACCGCCATTTCTGAATAGAAAAGACTATAGCCATCAACTATCGCTCGTACACTGACTTCAGCCTCTCCCTCGTAGTCAACACCTGGCTGAAGTATGCAATCGGCCGCCCTTCCTGCATCAGCATCGCCCCAAGACCATACCCCGAAGCATCCGTCTCTACTACAAATGGCTGGCTGAAGTCTGGCAGAGCTAGGACCGGCGCCGTCGACATCGCCGTCTTCAAGGCTTCGAAAGCCTTAGTCGCCTCCTCTCCCCACCGAAAACTGTCCTTCTTCAGTTGCTCCGTCAGAGGCCAGGCAATGGTGCTGTATCCCTTCACAAACTTGCGGTAATACCCTGTCAATCCCAAAAAACCCCGCAAGGCCCGCAGTGTCTGTGGTAGAGGCCATTCTAACATCGCCACAATCTTCGCCCGATCTGCCGCCACCCCTGCGCCTGAGACAATGTGCCCCAAGTACTCGATCTGACTCCTCCCGAACGAGCACTTCTTCCGATTGGCGAATAACTGGTGCCCCTGCAATTCCCTGAAAACCACCTCCAGATGCCCCGTGTGCTCCTCCAATGTGCGGCTATAGACCAAAATGTCGTCAAAAAACACAAGGATGAACCGCCGCAGGTAAGGACGGAACACCTTGTTCATCAAGGCCTGAAAAGTAGACGGGGCGTTTGTCAATCCAAACGGCATCACCAGGAACTCGTAGTGACCCTCATGTGTACGGAACGCCGTCTTCGGAATGTCCTCTGCTCGCATCCGGATCTGATGATATCCGGACTTCAGATCCACCTTCGAAAACACCCTCGCCCCATGCAGTTCGTCGAGCAACTCATCTATCACCGGAATAGGAAACTTGTCGGGCACAGTCTTCTTATTCAGGGCTCGGTAGTCCACACAAAACCGCCAGCTCCCGTCCTTCTTCTTCACTAACAAAACTGGGCTCGAGAAGGGGCTAACGCTGGGCTGGATCACTCCTGCTAGCAGCATCTCTCTGACCTGCCGCTCGATCTCATCCTTCTGCACGTGGGGATACCGGTAAGGCCGAACACTGACGGGGGGTGCGCCATCCCTCAGTACGATCGCATGCTCGTGGTCCCGGGGTGGAGGTAACCCCTGTGGCATCTCGAACACCTCTGCGAACTGCTCCAACACCGACTGCACCTCTGGTGGCCCTTCCTCGGGCTCGGGCTCAGCCTCTGTGGTCATCCCCCGAAACTCCACCAAGTACCCCTGCCCCGCCCGTCGAATAGCCCGAGTCATGGCACTGAACGCTACCATGGCATATCACAAGTTCGGGTCTCCCTGGAGCACCACCGTCCGCTCGCCATCCTTGAACTCCATTCTCAACCGTTTCCAGTTGGTCATCGTGGTCCCCAATGTCTTCAACCACTGGACTCCCAGGATGAAGTCGACCTTCCCCAACTCGAACGGTAAAAAGTCCTGCACGATCTGTACCCCCTGAATGACTAGGCAGAGCTCTCGACATAGCCACGTACTCTCCTCGCACCGTCCATCCCCCAGCTGTACGGTGAACCTCCCGCCTGACATCTGCAACCCCAGCAGCTCCACCACTCGCAGGGACACAAAATTGTGGGTGGCCCCACTGTCAATCAAGACCGTAACTGCTGTCTCCCCGACCTGTCCCACCAACTTCATGGTGGAGTTCTGCGTGAACCCCATCACGGAGTTGAGTGACACCTGCGCTCGCTCCAGCTCCACCGTCTGCTCTACTGAGACGACCTCCTCTTCGGCTTCCTCTGGATCGATGTATTCCTCCTCGTCCGGCTCGATAGTGATCTGCAGCAACCGGCTCGCGCACCGATGGCCCGGGTGAACTTCTCGTCGCAACGGAAGCACAACCCTCTGGCCCTCCTGTCCCGCATCTCGGCCTCGGTCATCCTCCGCCCTTGTCCCGCAGGACGCGCTGCTCCTGTCTTCTTCCCCGCTCCGGCTGAGGCGGCCGGCGGTAGTCTCGGGGCGGCGGCTGTAGATGGGACCCTCTGCTGTGGCGCCCCCACGTCCCTCTGATCCTCCGCTCCTCCGCCTGCTTCTCCTCCGCCCTCAACGCCAGACGAATCACATGCTCTAGGTCCCTGGGACTTTGCATCCATAGCTCGGCTCGTATCGAGGGCTTCAGCCCTCGCATAAATGCCCCCAAGAATACGTCTTCCGACACTCCCTTCACCCTGCCTGCCAACACCTCGAACTTCCCCAGGAAGTCCAACACCGTCCCCTCCTGCCGTAGTCCAAGCAACTGCTCGTAGAAATTCGCCCCCGGTTTGGCCTGGAAATGGTCAAGTAGGAAAGCTGACAACTCCTCCCAAGTCCAAAAAGGGGCTCGGGACATCCTCCAACGATACCAGCTCAGCGCCTGTCCCTCCAGATAGCAAATGATGTTCTCCAATACCTCCCTCTCTGAGATCCGCATCACCTGGAAATACCGCTCCGCTCGCACTATCCACCCGTCGGGGTCTGTCACCTCAAAAATGGGCATCTTCAACTTCTCCATCCTCCTGTCTGGGTACATGGTCGGGTGTCCTCCTCCCTGAGCTCCATGGCCTCCATACTCGGTCCTGCCTCTGCCGTAGGCCTCTTCGGGAAACCCTCGCGGGCCCCCAAAATTTCCCGCGTACTCCTCCATAGGCCACCTCTGACGCTCCTCCTCTATAGCCCCAAAAATCCCGCGGTAGCCTCATGCGGGGCCCTGATCGGTGCTCGGGGGGCCGAAAATCTGACCCGGGGGGTTTACTGGGCCCCCCGGGCCCCAAAATCACCTGCCGGGACCCAGCCGGCCCCAGGAAAGGCTGCGAAGCCTCCCTGGGAGCCGGCGGGGCCCTGGTTGGGCCCTGGCGGGCCGCACGACCCCTCCAGGGCCTCGCGCGAGCCCGCCAGGTCCTCCCAGGCCCCCGCGCGGGCTCGGGTGTGGGCCGTGAGGCCTCCCGAGCCCTCGCGGGGCCCTGGCGGCCCGCGGGGGGGGGGGGGGGGGGGGGTTAGGGTTCCCCCCAGCCGCCGCTTCCCATGCCCTCCGGGACGCCTTCCTCTTGCACGCCGCGTCCCCTCGTCTCCGCAAGGAACCCTAGGGGATCTCCTTCGCGTCGCCGTCGCTCCCGTTGCACTTCCTCCACCCACGACTCCTCCCGGAACCCTAGATCTTCCTTCTCCTTTGTGATTTTGGTTCCCGGAGGTGCCCCGGAGGTGTTCGCCATCAACTTCGGATCGTCCGCCTTAGCATGATGATTCTCCGCTTCGGATTCTTCCCCTCCGATCTCCACATGCTTTCCCTTCCCCTCAAGTTTTTGAAGAATTTTCAAAATTTGAACTTGAGTGGCGTCCGACTCCTCGTGCTTCTTCAACAACCGGGCTTCCATCTCTTTTTGGGAATTGGATAGCATATCTACAGTGACTTTCAAAGCTCCCACCTTTTTGCTGACCTCTTCTCGGATCTCCTTTCGTAGCGCCTCCATCTCCGTCTTGAATCTAGTACCTTCCGCCATTGGATCTATCGCTCTGATACCAATTTGATACGATTTGGATCGTATCAAGGGAAAAACAGCGAAGAAAAGGAATAAAAATTGGAAAAGATGAGATTTTTATTGGATTTTTGAGAAAAGACAAGATCTAATAGCAAGATAAATTGAGTCCTTTCGAGAGGAACTCGCTCTCCTAACTTTGATGAACGGATCAAAGCCTAAAACCCTCACAAATGACACTTAGAATGTTCTTCACACAATAAGCATGCCTCTCATGACGGCTAACCCTAGATATAAATAGAAAAACCTAGGAACAAAATAACATAACAAAAGACTAATCTGCCCTTCGACGCCTCCGATAGTAAGTGACCCATCCGCCTTGGGTCCCGCCTGGACCCGTGACTGCCTCGGAGGGTGCGGCCGTATCAGATTTCTAGCTCGAATCGTCAAATAATATACCACGCTATGATCAAGCTCAAAATCTTGAATATTTCCTCTAATCCGTCCTTAAGCCAAAAACAAAGGGATCAAAGCTATGAAAGGGTCGAAGAAGTGATAAATATGAGATAACGGGTCACTAGTCCATCAAAGAAGCGGCTCTCACAACCCCTCAACTTTTCATGATCCATGAAACCAACAAACTATTCATGCTTCCAAATCTTTTTTTTTCCATTTTTTTACTTTTTTAACTTTTTTTATATTTATATTTTTATTATTTGGATTCTAATTGGTTCGTATAAGGAGCGTTGTGTGTTGGGCCGATGACTCACAGGTCAGACGACCTTAGGGCATCAGGCCAAGAAGGACCCCTCAGACTTACTAGCTCGAACCAGCTATAATCCTTATTCTCACATGCACTCCCCCAAGCTAGACATTTTGACGCGAGGCCCTGACGATTCATGAGTCGTGGGGATCCGGTTACTCAGTTTCGCTAGGGGAACATGTCTTATTCTTTTCTCATATATTAATTTTTTTGACAATGTTACTCATCCATTTAGTTACAAAGTAGGCTTAAAACTTTAAAGCAGCTTTGGACAATGTTTCTAGCTTTAAGTTTTCTATATCCATAGAATTTTCCATTTTTCTTGGTTCGAATTGCTGCTAATGGTAATATATCTTCTTGCAGCAAAAAAATTAGTACTGGCATTCTTAGTATTAGGCACGTTTCACACGTGATATTCCGCGTTGCCTGAGAGAGATTCCAACTTGCTTTTGCCTTATCGTTTTAGCTGATCACAAATTAATTTAGTTTCAAAGGACAAAGTTTCCTCTCTGTCAGTCCCCCAAGCTACCATTTAGTTTCAAAATTAGCCTTCCATCTTAAAATTGCAGCCATGCTTTCGGAATGCCCCCTAAGCTACTACCATCACAAACTGCAGTTATTTTGTGACAGTGTCTTGAATTATTTCAAAATTATGGTTGAACGAAGATTTCAGAATTACTCACGTTTAGGAATTATTTGTGAGTGATCTGCATTGGATACAGCCATATCATATGCATGTAATCTTTTGCTTGCACATTCACATTACATTCTAATTTCATGGTTTTGTCCTGTCAGTCAGTAGCTCGGGTTTATATTGGCCAACTCTTGGAAGATTGCTCGGCAAAGAAACACCAATTCACGGGAAAAAATGATTTCCACGACGAAAGAGAAGCACGTGCAGCCGCTGCCGATGCTGGCCTGTTCCTGCTTGTTTTCTCACTGAAAAAGATGTTCCTCTTCTTTTTGTTTCAATGCAACCTTTGATGGAAGAGTCTTTTCATGCAGCAATGCTTTACATCATTATGCTAGAAAGCTTTCACTCTCTTCACATACTGTGAGCTTCAGCAAATTCAGTGTTCTTGGCAATTAACAAAAGCTCTATGTTGCTTGTCCATCAAATGGGAGTGCAGTGGTCCCAAGTGCCTTCGATTGGAGCAAAAAGCCAAGCAATCCTTGTGCAAGTGACAAGTCTTGTGCCCTCTGTAAACTTTAGCTTTTGGAATTGGTGCATGTTCTCTTCTTCTGGGCTTTTGGTTGGAGCTGCTGGAAGGCCACAGTGATTGGTGCCTTCTTGTTTCTTGGTTGCTGATCAAGAAACCAAGAATGATGTTTTGCAGTGAACATTGCTGGGTGGAAAACTGAAGTTGTCTGATGCTGGTAAGAAATACCGTAAAGCCATTAAATTTGTGACGGGTGGATGGACAAGCAAAACATTTCGGACAGACTCGAAATTCGATGTCTTGGGGATTTAGAAAATGAAGATATGGAACAGTATCTCATATATCATGTATGATACATATTATTCGCACAATAAATATTGGAAACTAGTCATCAATGTTTTCAATGCATATGTTCTCTGACTTTGGCTTGATACGTTCAAAGAATTATTCTGTTGGGCATTTAATTTATGTCCATACGAAGCAGCATTATATTTTATTGGCATAATATGTCAGCTGAAAATGATATTAAAACAACTTGATTAAATTCCAAAAAAATAAGATACTAACTGCAGAAGAAGCATAGAAAAATATGTTAAAATAAAAAGTAAAGAAGAATTAAATAAATTTTGCCACCGGTCATCAATACAAGGTGCAACTTTTGTGTTATTTTTTTATTTTTGTCTTAGTTGAGCTCTCGCTTTCACTGCTTCAAGCAGAGGCAGTTGGCATACTTTCCACCTCAAAATATAATTTTTTCCAAGTATATCTCTAAGATTTAAACAACAACTACTTGTTAGACAAAGCTAAGTCATTCTCTAGTGCAACAAGCAAACAATACACACCCAATAATTTTTTTTATAATATATAAGGAAAATATGCCACGTCATCACCTAGAAAACGTTTCAGTATACTCATTAGGTAATTAGACAACTCTCTAAAAGTCACAAGAACAATCACTTAATTAAACAAACAAAATTATAATAATGGTGTCATTGAATCTCCTTTTTTTAATTTTTCTGTCTGTCGCCCCCATTAAGGGCAAGAGAGCATTAGACCCTTGTTAGTAAAAAACGCGAATTTTTATGTTTTTTACGTTTAAAACCCGTCTAAAATGGTTCTCATATTAAATGGCCGTCCATTTGAATTATTCGAAAAAATACGCGATTTTTTAGGAGTTGACGAATAAAACACGTTTTATTTCCGTATTGCGCATTTTATGCGTTTCAAACGCATTTTAGAGGCACTTTTAAATCATTTTGAACTATGATTTAATGATCATACTTTGGTTTAGTGCATGCTACATGTAATATAATAGTATGACCCTGTCATTTTGGTTAAAACTATGAATACAAATTAAATCATGAATATAATAGAACTTATTTCTCTTATTTCATATTGATATTGTTGATTTTTACGTTCATTTGGATGAATGATATCTTGACAATGTTCGTATTTTTAGTCGCATTTTTTATCCGGGTTAATGAATTAAACACGATTTATCCCGTTTACGTATTATTCATGTATTGCGCATATTTGACCGAATTTTTGACCAAACGCCTTTTGAAATTGATCGAATTAAACACGTTTTATTCACATCCCAAATATTTTCTGTATTACGTATTGCTAGCATCACACTGTTCTCAAAAGCCATACAAAATTAAAGGCGATTTGCATTGAATCCATCCAAGACCCAGCATTATTTTACCTACTGTTGTGAAGGGAATTTAGGGAGAAATAGGTGTAAGGGGTTAAGAGCCCCCTACCCATGTATTTATATCTTTCAATAGTGGGTTGGATACCCAATTGGTCCAATGGGCCTATTCATAACACTTCCCCTTATCCAATCAACATTGAAATAAGAGGTGGATTCTTCAGGATCCGAGTTAGGGTAACTGTCTTGTTAAAGAAAGAACAGTTAACCCATAACTTCCCCTGTTTTGGGGATGTGTCAAGGGGTGGATACTTCAGGATCCAGAGTCAACGAGGTTGCCTCGTCAAAACCTTGACTACGGAAAACCCAGTGGGAAAAAACCTGTAGCCAAGGGAAAAGAGTACAACTCTGCAGTTGACTCCCCCTTATCTGACCAAGCTTCAGGCTTGCAGATTTCCTATGGATCTATACATCAGTCTCCTATGTATCTATGAGTTCATAGTTCTCTCATCCTGACCCAGTTTACATTTACTCACTCTCCTCATCCCAATCCCATATACAAGTTTCTCAAAGATACTAGTAGGCAGGGATTTGGTAAGCAAATCCGCCAAGTTATTACATGATTGGATCTTCTGTACCTCAATCTGTTTTTGCTTCTGAAGGTCGTGCGTCCAGAAGAACTTGGGGGATATATGCTTCGTCTTGTCACCTTTGATGTAGCCGTCCTGTAGCTGGGCTATACATGCTGCATTGTCTTCATGTAGTGGAGTGGGTGCAAGTACGCCGGTCGTAAGGCCGGTGGAGGTGAGTATGTGCTGGATCACTGAGCGTAGCCAGAAGCATTCCTTGCTTGCTTCGAAGATCGCAAGTAGCTCTGAGTGGGTGGATGAGACGGTCGTCATGGTCTGCTTCACAGATCTCCAGGATATGGCAGTACCGCCATATGTGAACATGTATCCGGTCTGAGACTTCTCTGTATGAGGATCGGACCTGTAACCTGCGTCAGCATAACCAACTAAACCAGTTGATGCCCCTTTCCTGTAGAATAGACCTAAGTCTATGGACCCTTGGAGGTAGCGCAGAAGATGCTTAACTCCGGCCCAGTGCCGCTGTGTAGGTGCAGCACTATATCTGGCTAGTAAGTTTACTGCAAACGCTATGTCAGGGCGAGTGCAGTTAGCCAGGTAAAGGAGTGCACCGATAGCACTTAAATAAGGCACTTCGGGGCCTAGTACTTCCTCCCCCTCTTCCAGCGGCCGGAAGGGGTCTTTGTGAACATCCAATGATCTGACGACCATCGGAGTGCTGAGGGGGTGGCACTTATCCATCTGAAACTTTTTCAGTAAGTTCGATGTGTAAGTTGACTGGTGTAACAGGATCCCATCTTTAAGATGCTCTATCTGAAGGCCTAAACAGAATTTTGATTTTCCGAGGTCTTTCATCTCGAAAGTTTCTGTCAGGCTTCTAGAAATCTTTGCGATCTCTTCAGGAGATCCGATGAGGTTTAAGTCGTCTACATAGACGGCTATTATTACAAATCCTGTTGCCTTTGCTCTTATAAAGATGCAAGGACAGACTGGGTCGTTTTTAAATCCTTGCTGTGCAAGGAAATCGCTCAGTCTGTTATACCACATCCTTCCAGATTGTTTTAGACCATATAATGATCTTTGCAGTTTCACTGAGTAGATGTCACGGTCTCTCTCTTTTAGTGCTGCAGGCAAAGAATAACCGTCAGGCAATCTCATATAGATGTCTCGGTCTAGGTTGCCATATAGGTATGCAGTAACCACGTCCATGAGTTGCATATCTAAACCCTCTTGTGCTGTTATGCCAATGAGGAATCGGAAGGTGATCGCGTCCATGACTGGGGAGTATGTGGCTTCAAAATCCACCCCAGGACGTTGGGTAAAACCCTGCGCTACAAGCCTTGCTTTGTAGCGTACGATCTCATTTTGTTCATTTCTTTTTCTAACAAATACCCATTTATAACCCACAGGTTTTACACCTTTTGGTGTCTGGACTATTGGTCCGAAGACTTGCGTTTGGTGAGTGAATCCAACTCCACTCCTATTGCCGCTTTCCACTTTGGCCAATCATCTCTGCTTTGACATTCTGTCAGAGAGCGTGGTTCAATATCATCGTCGCAGTACGCGACGTTGATGGCAATATTACACGCAAATGTGTCATCTATTGTTGTGCTTTTTCTGTCCCAATACTCCCCAGTTCGTACATAGTGTATCGATACTTCATTTTCTCCCGGTTTTTCCTCTTCATGAGAGTTTGGGAGAGATGGGGTAGCAGGGCTTAAATTAGCATCCTGTGGTGGTATTTGTTTACCATTGCCAAGGGTCCTGCTCTTACGAGGGACTTGGTCCTTGGATCCCGGTGGTCGTCCTCTCTTTTTGAGAGGTCCAACCATTTCTGCTGCAGGCGGATTGCATCCATTTTGCGGTATGTCAATCCTAGCTGGAGTGTTAGCAGCAGGGACGTGTGATTTGACAATCTTCTGGTTGTCAGTAAATTTGTCCGGCAAGAGATGGACAGTGTTTTGGATGTGGAGAATCTTCAGGACCTCCTCCTCACACTGGCTTGTTGGCGGATCAAAGTGACATAAAGTTTTTGTATCCCAAGTGATACTTTCTGAAGCTTCGGGCTTCTTTGTCTGTGAGCCTAGTCTTGGGAACGATGTTTCATCGAATTCACAGTCTTCTAGACGTGCCTTAAAGACGTCCCCCGTTAGGGGTTCTAGGAATCTAATTATGGAGGGGGTGTCAAACCCAACATAAATGCCTAGGCGACGTTGTGGACCCATCTTTGTCCTTTGTGGTGGTGCTATGGGGACGTATACTGCACAACCAAATATTCTCAAATGTGAGACAATTGGTGGGGCTCCAAGTGCTAGTTGCATTGGAGAAGATGACTGACCTCCAGAGGGTCTTAATTTTATTAAAGATGCAGCATGCAAAATTGCATGACCCCACGCATTCACTGGCATCTGGGATTGAAGTAATAATGGACGAGCGATCCATTGCAGTCTCTTAATTAGAGATTCTGCTAACCCATTTTGGGTGTGAACATGCGCTACAGGATGTTCGACTTCAATTCCCTGAGCTTGGCAATAGTCTAGAAAGACTTGTGACGTAAACTCCCCCGCATTGTCCAGACGAAGTTTCTTTATCTGGTGGTCGGGGAAGTGGGCCCGTAACTTTATTATCTGAGCTAAAAGCTTAGATAGTGCTAGGTTACGGGTGGACAGTAGGCACACATGTGACCACTTAGTTGATGCGTCTATCAGGACCATAAAGTACCTGAACGGACCACTTGATGGGTGAATCGGCCCACAAATGTCTCCGTGGATTCTTTCCAGAAAGCTGGGAGACTCCACATCCACTTTCAGTGGAGAGGGTCTCGTGATCAGTTTACCCTTGTAACAGGGTGGACATGGGAATTTGCCTTTTTGAAGAATCTTCAGGTTCTTCAGGTCAATGCCCCTGGAGTTCTTTATGATGCGGTACATCATAACCGAATCAGGGTGTCCCAGTCGACTGTGCCAGAGTTGGAATTCTGGTGTTTGGGGGCACTGCAGGTGCTCCACCATGGATGTTTCTGGAGTTTGTATACTTGTTTGGTAGAGTCCCGAGGGGAGTCCCTTGAAACGTTCCACAATGGTTTTTGAACCATTTGTAAGAGCCGTTACAAGCAAGTATTCCCTTTTATCCTCCTCGACCGTCTCTAAGTGATATCCGTTTAAACGGATGTCTTTAAAACTTAGGAGGTTTCGGATGGATTTTGGGGAGTATAACGCATTTTTAAGTGTTATTTGTGTGTTGCCGGGGAGCAATATAATTGCTTCCCCTGATCCTTCGATTATATTTGCTGGCCCTGAGATTGTTCTCAGTGGGCCAGAATAACTACTTACGCTCGTGAAATAGTCTATGTTTTGAAGGATCGAGTGCGTCGATGCACTGTCCACTAGGCAGATAAGTTCCATATCTAAAAAATTGGGGAAAGACATTCAAGCAATAGATATAGATAAAAGATTCATTTTCATAAATAAATGCTAAAAAGATATTGTTTGACATGGAAAAAAGAACTAGATACGATGCATAAAAATTTAAGATACATTGCTAATTGCATAAAAGTGGTCCAGATCTAGAGAGTATCATCTCCCATGAAATCTTCGGGAGTCCATGAGGTCTCTGCCAACGCTGCGCTCTCCATCAGGTTTGTCTCAGCTCGAGGCTTGAGGCTTGCCTGGTAGAGGTCCTGGAGGTGTTTTGCTGTGCGGCAGATTCTGGACCAGTGGCCCGTCATCCCGCATTTTGAGCATTTGTCCTCCCAGTCTTTCTTGGGAGTGCCTCCTTTGTTGGGAATCCTCTTCTGCTTCTTGTCCACGAACTTCTGGTTCTGGGGAGGAGCTGGGTGGGTGGCCTTCTTCCGCTGCTTCTGTTCTTTCCATTTCTGGAATTTTGCCTTTTTGTCCGTCTTCTTCTTCTGGGAAGACTGGAAGTGGGCCTCTGCAGGAGGTGGCAATGGAGCGGAGCCAGGAGGGCGCAGGTTGTGGGTGGCAACCAACAGGTCTCTGTTCTGTTCAGCCATAAGTAGGCATGAAAGAAGGTCAGAGTACTTTGTGAACTTCCTCTCTCGATATTGTTGCATAAGGATCATGTCCTTTTTATGGAAAGACGTAAACGTCTTTTCCAGCAACATTTTCTCCGTCACTGGTTCACCACACAACTTCAGGCGTGAGGTGATGCGGAAGAGAGCTGAGTTGTACTCTGCTACGGATTTGAAATCCTGTATGCGGAGGTGAGTCCACTCGTACTGTGCACGGGGGAGTATGACATCCCTCTGATGTCGGTACCTCTCCTCGAGTGCATCCCACAGCTCGTAAGGGTCCTCTACAGTGAGGTACTCGTCCTTTAAGGTCGAGTCTAAGTGTTTCCTGATATATATAATGGCTTTCGCCTTTAATATATCGGAAACTTCCTCTGTATGAGGTGCTTCCACTGAAGCCTCCTTGTTAGCTGGGGCAGTACTAGTTGTTGCCTTTTCAGTCTGTGTGAGACTGAAACCATGAGAGCGCAGATGGAACTTCAGGTCCAACTGCCAACTCAGGTAGTTTGACCCATCAGCCTTCAGGACTGAGAAGTCTACATTTGCGAGTCTGGCCATTTTATGATCTAGCATGTACAGAAACAAAATAGCATGTATCATTAAGACTGAAAATAAGACAGACATCCACGCATGTAATGTAGTCATTTTCATGAATTTAAATTACTGTGGTTTTAACATACATGCTTTTTCAGGTAATGTGAATAATTAATTACTAAAAATTAACAATCACGCATGCTGTTTGATGGTTTTCATTGCGACATTAAAACATGGTATTAAAGCTAATTAATCAACCACGCAGTTTAATGCAAAAACAATGAAAAACAGAAATAATGACCTTAGGCTATGGGGATCAGCCAGCCGACACCGAAAAATAAATAAAAAGTCCAGTCCGAGGTTACATCAAAATAAAAGGCATGAAAATAAATTACAACTCGGGAACTTCAGAGAGAAGCCCCTATCTTCATTGAGCGAAACGCCTTCAGCTTCTTTTTGGTGTCCTTCGGTCTTCTTTTTACATTTTCATCCTCACATACAAAGTTTCTCTCAAAAGAAAAGAAAAATTGCGGGAATTTAAAACGGTGTCGGAAACCTGGCTGATCCCTAAAAACATAGCCTAATATTTGCACATCCACGCAGATAATATTTTTGCAACATACAACCACGCAGATAATCGAAACACAAGCATTTAAAATAATTTTAAAATTGTGTGCGACGTGCAAGAAATTTTTTTTTTTTGAAAACTTTTGCCTTTTTGATCCATATTTTATTGTTTTATTTTACCGCTTTAAACCCTTTCAAATTTTCTTTTACCTATTTTGGGCTTTTTAGGGCCAAAAAATAAATAAAATAATTTGTGTGAATGTGCTAATTTTCTGGCCTTTTTGGGCCATGAAAACAACCCATTAGGGTTAATATTGGGCCTCCCCCGAAAAATAACCCGTTAGGGTTAGGGTTTCAGGAAACCCTAGGGGGGGCCCGCGGTGTGTCGCCGCGACGGCTGGCCGCGTAGGGGGCGGCCGCCGCGGCGGCGACGGGCCGCGGCCGCCGCGGCGGCGGGCCGCGGCCGGCAGGCCGCGGCCCGCCGCGGCCTCAGGCCGCGGCGATTGATTCCGCCGGCGGCGCGAAGGGCGCGCCGCCGTTTCGCCCTATGGGCGTACGGAAATTTGGATCAAAGGCGGGGAGGTAAAAATCGGGGTTTTCAACAATTTTGATCGCTAAAAAACAAGTTTTTATTGTTTTAAACATGCAGATCTTATTAAAAATGTTGAATTTTACCGAGTTTATCAACTTTTTGATCCTAAAACATGCAGATCTAATGAGAAAAGCAGGTTTAGATCTAAAAGTTTGGATTTTTACCTTCTAGATTCGACGAGGAATCTAGGCGACGGTTGGTGAAGGATGCCCTTTTCGCTCCCCGTTGAGAAGATTACGATCTTCTTTTTCTGAGCGATTTGTGGATCTCCTTTCCCGCGAGCCGCCGTCTCCTCCAACGAGCGTGATCGTGCTGATAACGTGTTGTGAAGGGAATTTAGGGAGAAATAGGTGTAAGGGGTTAAGAGCCCCCTACCCATGTATTTATATCTTTCAATAGTGGGTTGGATACCCAATTGGCCCAATGGGCCTATTCATAACACCTACCTCTTTTGTGGGTCCCACACATTTTTAGCTTGTTTATTCTGTTTTTGAAAAACTAATTCTTTAACGGGTCGGACCTTTTCTTTGGTGGGGCGGGTGGGTGAGTGGGTGGGTGGGCGGGTACGTGACCTCATGCAAATAGAAAATGAGCTTTTTATCGACCCGTCCCCACCGACTGGGTTGATAAGTGAACCGGCTCGTTGACGTTGAGCCGTTGGATACGATTTCTTAAAGCTCTTGACTCGTTGATGATGGAGCCTCTTGAAACAAAATCAAATCATCAGCGAACATAATGATGATAAATTTTATGCACGTAAAGATGGATAATATTGTCGCTCAGATTACAGAAGGTTGAGATGTGCTAACTAATGATAGAGCAACTTATACGGTATAATGTTTGAGAATTGCTATTGGCACCCATATGCATAGGGGTGCCTATTAAATTCAGTGTCAAAGTTAACTTTATAAGGAAAAATCCTTGATTGAATTGAAAATTAAACAAAAAAAATTTCTAATTTTGGAATATCAAACTCCATGCACCCTATGAGATAAGGTTGCAGACAGCATCACTCTAATGTTTTTCTCCCAATCTTTTTAGCTTCTCTTTAATCTCCAAAATTACGGAGACAAAGCCATCGGCCAATCGGCCCCCATTGCGTGGATCACCCGTGTCTGACACGTGGATCGTACCCGTTGACCCACCATAACCATGTGACGACAAAATATTGGCGCATCAAGCTATTTCTTAGCTATTAAATGCAGTTAAATGTTGTTTTCAGGTCCGCGAAAAAGAAAAGCCGGGGTTATTTTTAGCGGGTGCGCGAGGGGTTGTTCGTCGTCTTCATCACGATCTTCTCTCTATCCCTCTCTCAGCGAAACTTAAGGGATTCCTTTTTTTTTTCTTTAAAAAGATATCCATATTTTATCATACCTAGCTGCTAATCTCCGCGATCGCCTCGCATTCGAATCTCAGCGCTTTTCTGCTACTTTGCCGCTCCTTTTCGGGAGAAAACCGTTGAGGTACGGATCAGATCGCATATGTTATCTCGTTTCTAGGGGTTTTCGTTGCTAGTTTGGATGCTGGAGTGTTTTTTTAGAGGTGGTTTGGTTTCAATTGACGAAATTAGCTGATTCTAGCCAGAATCAGTTAATGTCGAGCTTGATCTTGTGAAAATTTGGTGGATAATTTGATGGATTACTCTTATTCCTTGTTTCTTGCAGTTGAGAGAGCAAATCTAAAGCTTGTGAGAATGCTGCCATTTGAAAAGATCGTGGATTTCGACTCTATTTGAACATTTCTATTTCAAACAGTTGGATTATAAGGAAAAATGACGAGCTTGAAGCTGAGCTAGGTGAACTAATTTAAGCGGGTTCGTTTTAAATTCAAGAGCTTAAATTTAGGTCTGTTCTTCATGGCAATTATTTTCGACAACGACGAGGGCCTTGCTATCATCGAATTGTGAATTCTGTCGCTTCTCAATTTGATAATTTGGTTGGCTTTCTTGCTTTTAAACTCACACTGAGTGTCTGAGGGAAGTGATGGGCTGTATGCTGCTGGGTACAACGCCGCCGATCAAACGAAGAGCTGGATTGCGGTGGACACAAGCAGGACGAGGCACGTACCGTGGGAGTTAGACAAGTAACCATAGTGATCTCAGCAGTTTCGACAGTAAATAGGATTTTGGGGCACAGGTTTCGGCTCGGGGAATGGGAACTACTGCCTCATTGAGGCAGCTGCTGAAGTGTCTTTGTCACAACACGCAATGGAAGTATGCGGTGCTTTGGAAGCTCAGGGTAATGTAAGTTTATTTTTTTTGGATGTTTGTAGAGTATTTTGATATTTATCCAAGCATTTAGCTTGAAAGACGAGTAAAAGGTTACATTTTTAGTGAATTTGTTGTATATTCTATCGAGAAGTGTGTGTGCACGCAATTGCTTACCAATAGAAGTGTATTTTGTGTAACTGATACGTTTAATCGTAATATGACTGAAATTCATTGGCCTATCAAGGGGTAGAACGTAAAATTTGTGAAAAATGTCGCCCGGTCCATAAGTGCGGACGAATTATAGTGATTTGTGAGGTTGTAGCCAATTATACATTGAGGAATGGAGATAGTTTTGTTGTTTAATATTCATCTTTCACGGTGATTATTATCTTGAGCAACAATGTAACATGATACTAGATATATTAAAGAGCTCCCCCAAATACACCTCTTGAATTGCATATTGAAACTTAATTTTATGCTTTCTTGGTGATGTCTGCTTCCATTTTCTTGGTCGCAACATCATTATCTTACCCTTTTTCTGATGTAAATGGGGTTGGGTGTGGAGCATACTCAACTTTGAGAAATTACCAACACAGATTTGACCAAATTTTAGACTGGCAGTAAGGTTTGATAACATTTTCTGTAGTGAATTGCATCAGCTTTGAGGCACACTAAGCCACAAACATCGAACACGGTCATATAAATAGCAAATGATGGTGACAACAAATTTTGAAGTTTACCACAGTCTACACCACAAAACCTCATACAAGGTTGCATAAACAGTAAATCACATTAACAATAGATTGTAAAGATTCAGGAGATTGCCGAAAGCTCTAGATTCCAAATTCCTAATCATTCTTATTTTTTCTTCAGGGAGTTGACATGGGAAGACAGTTATTTTAATAATGAGAATTCAGATGAATTCTTTGGTGGGAAATCTGGAATAATTTCTGTTGGATGTGAAATAGATATCAGAAGTGGAAATTCTTTGAAGTGTCCGATCGAAATGGCTGTGGCCACTTTGTCATGCCACTCATATCTACTTGGAGAAGGGTATGTTCAA